>JAQQSW010012748.1:0-12463 GCA_028646575.1 Pseudocheirus occidentalis
TATGTAGAATCCTACCCCAGGTGGGAAAGCATAGGGTGTGTACTCACGATTCAAGAGGACCTGAAAGATAAACAGAAGGCTACCTAGGGGGTACATAGATATTTAGGCTAACAAATAAGTTATACTATAAGATGTGGGAAGAGAATTCTTAGAGCTGGCATTCTCAAAACTCTTGACTTTTAGTTGGTTTCAAGGTGACCAATATGTAGTTGCCAAACTATGAAGAACTGTAAATTTCTTTGTGAATGATTTTTACTAAAGATTCACAAAATCATATAAGTAGGTGAGACCTGAGATGTATAATTCCATGTTTTCACTTAATAGGTTAGAAAACAGAAATCTGGTAATATGATAATCCATATGGAATTTGTAGTACATAGCAGTATTATTGATTAGTTTATAGCTGATACGCTTAGCTCTAGTCCTGATCCTAGGAAAAAAATAGCCTTCAGCCCATTTGTTTTTCAGCAGGGAAACACAAAGAATAAAGGGACGGTTTCTTTAAGTAACTTCTTTTGTTTTTAGGGACTATGGTGGAAGCAAAGGAGCAGGCTTCCCATTGTAGCTGTGCTATTGGTAGCAGTGGGACCTTGTCTTCCCCTCCTGCTCCCAAGATATCCAAGCTTCTGTCTGTACAGAAGGGAGGGGAAACAACAGAATAATAAAGGAGTCAGAGAGTCCAACAACACTTTCCCCTCTATGTCAAACATTTCTGTTTTGCACAGGTCGAGCAAATACCATGCAAATGGTCTGAAAAGAATACTAGGATAATAGTTACTGACTAGTTTAGGAGAGTAGGCAGAGTTAGAAGATGAATATTTTATTAGGAGTAGGTACATAGTGGGACATAAGGTGCCTGCAGCATGAAGCACTGACCACATTGGGAGGAGATGGAGGACACTTGTGGGAGGTATTAGGATAAAAGGATTGGAAGCCAGTTGTTTTCATTTATCTCCATTTGTTGCTACCCCCTCCTAACCTAACTTTACTGCTGGAGACACCACCCCAGAATCTGCAGGAGGATGCCTGAGGAGGATTAGAACAGAAAACTGTCTGTAAGAAACTTTTCAAATACATAAAAAGACATTACTGAAGCTATAGGGCTAGACAAAATGAGTGAATTCTTCAGTGTTCTTTGCTGTAGGAACAAGGGGGTCAAATCAAATATAGGAGCTGAGGTGGCTGGCAGAAGCTGCTCATGTACTCAGAAAGCCAAGCTTTCTGACTAGAAGCATTTAAGGAGTTCAGAATAGATAAAATTATTCCTTCAGATTTTTGTAAGGGGGAAGAGAAGTCTGGGGAATACTTCATTTTTGTCTTAGTGACCCTCTCACCCAGTATATTGCCTTGCATATAGAAAGCACTTAATGAACACTTGTGGAATTGAATTGAGCCATGTAGAGGTCAAGGATGTGAAGTGAGATGGAATATTTACTAAAGGAGGGGAAATAAGAGAAGGAAGAAAACCAGGCACCTTATATACATAGAGTTTTATCCATGGGAATGGGGTTTCAACTGGAATAGGAAGAAGGGTTGCTAACCCCGAATACCCCTGGTACAAAGTAGCTGGTTTGGTGATGCAGTAAGCAGGCACCCCAGAAAGCTCCCTCCAGGTTTAAGGCACTCTGTGGGACAGCACTTTTTGAAAGCGATAGCTTATCAGGCCCTACTGATGTTACTTTTTCCAGTCAGTCAACCAGAGAACACATTCAAAGTAAAACAAAATATTAAAAAGCAAACTATATAGCAAAACAAATCACAGGAAAGACTCCTGTCATAAAACCGTGGGAGGTAGGTACTCTCTCACATGTTACTGCACTCCCAGAGCGGGAGGGAAAACATAAAGAGAATATTCATGAGCAGAAGACAAGCATAGAAGACATATACATAAAGTACATAAGCAATTAGGGCTCATCCATGAAAGGATGTACAACTCACTTACCTTTTTGTACCTTGTACTTCCAGGGTACATACTTAGAGGGTTCTTGAATAGGCCTGGACCAAGGCGCTCTATCCCCCCCTCATACTTCCAGCACTTGAAAGCTACTGATGTCCTCTGAATGTCATTATACTGTTTTCTGATGTGTATTTTATCTTCTTCGCTTTATAATGGGTGTCTCTGTTAGTCTTATGGATGCTGAACCTCTCTTTGTTACCGTCTTTAAGACTTTGAAGGACATCTGCTGCTCTCTATGAACATATCTCAGAAAATCGGGTCTAATCAGACTACCTTCCTGGCAAAACTCTTCTGATTCCTTCAGTCTAATTTCTTTTTTTAAAATTTTAAGTTCTTATACTTATTTCACCAGGAAATATTCCCAAAGATATGCTTTAAAAAACTTCCAAAGATCTGGGTGAAGCACTTACGTCATGAAAACAAGTATTTATTAAGGATTGTGCTAGGGGCTGGGGATTATAGTGAAAGGCAAAAACAGTACTTGCTCTCAAGGAGATTAAAATCAAATAGGGGTGATAACATGCAAACAACTATGTACAAACAAGGTATGCAGGATAGAAGGGAGATGATCTCAAGGGAAAAAACTTACATTAAGAGGCAGCAAGAACTTTTTGCATAAGGTAGGGTTTTCTTTATTTATTTTCTTGTATTTATTTAGTATTTAATTTTCCCCCAATTACATGTAAACAATAATTTTTAACATTTTTTTTAAAACTTTGAATTCCAAATTCTCTTCCTTGAGAAGGCAAATAATTCCATATAGTCATGAAAACATATCCATAATAGTCATGTTGTAAAAACCTATTCCTCCTACCCTGTTTATTCTGTTCTTTTTCTTCTTCCACTCTATCCCTCCTCAAAAGTAGTTTGCTTTTGATCACTCCTTCCTCCAATCTGCCCTCCCTTCTATCACCTCCTCCATCCTGTCTTCTCTTATGCGCTTCTCCTTCTGTTTTCCTGGAGGATAAGGTAGATTTCTATACCCCATTGCCTGTGTATCTTATTTCCCAGTTACATGTAAAAACAATTTTTAACATTCATTTTTAGAACTTTGAGTTCTAAATTCTCACTCTTCCTCTGTCCCTATTCACCCTCATTAAGAAGGCAAGTAATTAAATACAGGTTATTACTTGTGTAGTCATGCAAAACACTTCCATAAGTCATGTTGTTTTCTATTAGCCTGTCCTTCCTCAAAAATGTTTGTTTCTGATTACCTCCTCCCCCAGTGTGCCCTCCCTTCTATCAGACCCTCCCTTCTCCCATCCCCTTCCTCCTTACTTTCCTGTAGGGTAAGATAGATTTCCATACTCAATTGAATGTGTATGTTATTCCCTCCTTAAGCCAATTCCAATAAGAGTAAGGTTTTCTATTCCCTCTTACCTCCTCCTTCTAACCCTCCACTATAAAAGCTTTTTCTTGTCTCTTTTATGTGAGATAATTAACCCATTCTACCTCTCCTTTCTCCATTTACCAATACATTCCTCTCTCACCCCTTAATTTTATTTTTTAGACATCATCCCTTCATATTAAACCCACCTGTGCCCTCTATCTATATATATTCCCTCCAACTACCCTAATACTAAGAAAGGTCTCATGAGTTACTGTAGTGGTAGTGGGATTTGAAGATCTTCCATTCCCTTTGTATTGGTGGGCTGGCAGGTGCTTAGCACTTGGTTTCAAGTTCATAATTGTGTCAGGTATTGAGACCTGCAACTCGTCAATCCCTCAGTGGGATGAACTTGCTGACATGGCAGGAGGGAGTGGGACAGGGAGGAGCTGGTGCCATGTATAAGAAGAGGCTCAGGCCAGAGAGGGAAGAGATTTTGAGAACAGAACTTGTGGTGGCAGAACTTCTTCTGAGAGACAGCCAGAGCTTCTGCTGAGAACTGCTGGGAATGAAAACCACTGGGAGCTGGAGCTGCTGAGAGCAAGCAGTGTGGAGTGTGAGCAGTTACCATGAGTGAGGAGAGTAGGATTCTTGCTCGAGGTTGTGAGGAGTGGAGGATCTTTGCCTGAGGGAGCCTGTTTTGTTTTGAAGGCTTGGGAATGTGGGTGTTCACTGCATTAACTATGTGTACCAACTTTGTGGCTACTACAATGACTCTGACTTTCTGGTTTTGGGACTTGGCTTTCAGGTATTTGAATAAATGCTTTGGCTCTGTCTTCACTGTAGAGAGCCCATTACATTTTGTGATAAGCAACCATGGATGTTGTGACTTGGGGCATTGTTGTTACAGTTATAAATATCATCTTTCTATGTAGAAATACAAACAGTTCAACTTTACACAGCAACAACCATACTGGCATATCCAGAATGACTGTTAGCACAGGTTCTTTGATCTGCTTTTCTAAAGTAAAGCAACTTTAAAGGGGTCAACAATCTTACTTTAATTATATATATATATAAAACTCACTTAATTCAGGGGAAAAGTTAGCATCCTGAACTTCAGAGAAAATGCAAACAGAAATTATAAGCAGAGATCACAAGCATAGAAAATAGTGCAGATCTACAGACAGGGCCTCTAACCATCTGAGAAATTAGCACAGATCAACAGACAGATCCAATTGTTTGACCACAGAAATACATACATGGTTACTAGAGAGAGAAGTACCAACATCCGGGTTTTCAAAGCTGGAGTGGGGGCTCCTTAATAGCTACCCAGAGTCTCTTCTGGTCAAATTACATGAACATTCTTCCAATGAGTGAGCCCCAAAGCAAAATGCTAACCTCAGAGTATATAAACTCTTCTCATAACCAGAGGGAATTATAACCCTTGTGACCCAGTACCTAATTAGAAATTAGCAAAAGGTGTGGGTCTTCCTACAAAACAAATCTTCCCTAATCAAGCTTCACTTAATGGGTTCCATGTGAGACCTATTAATGGGTGGGAAGATCTTCAAATACCATTAACATTACATTTTAATAAGTTCCTTATTATTTCTCTTTCCTGTTTACCTTTTCATGCTTCTCTTGACTCTAGTTTTTGAAAATAAAATTTTCTATTCAGCTCTGGTCTTTTCATCAATAATGTTTTAAAGTCCTCTATATCATTGAATATTTATTTTTTTCCCCTGAAGGATTATACTCAGTTTTATGAGGTAGGTGCTTTTTGGTTTAAATCATTTATCTCATTTGACCTTTGGAATGTCATATTCCAAACCCTCTGATCCCTTAATTTAAAAGCTGCTAAATATTGTGTCATCCTGACTATGTTTCTAAAATACTTGAATTGTTTCTTTCTGGGTACTTGCAATATTTTCTCCTTGACCTGGGAACTCTGGAATTTGACTACATTATTCCTGGGAGTTTTCATCTTGGGATCTCTTTTAGGAGGTTATCACTGGATTCTTTCAATTTCAATTTTATCCTCTGGTTCTAGAATATCAAGGCAGTTTTCCTTGATAATTTCTTGAAAGACAATGTCTAGACTCTTTTGTCATGGCCTTCAGATAGTCCAGTAATTTTTAAACTCTCTCCCCTGGATTTTTTTCTAGGTCAGTTGTTTCTCCAATGAGATATTTCATGTAGTCTTCTATTTTTTCATTCTTTTGGTTCTGTTTTATAATTTCTGAATTTCTCATAGAGTCATTAACTTCCATTTTTCCATTTTAATTTTTAAGGAATTATTTTCTTCAGTGAGCCTTTGGTCCTTCTTTTCCATTTGGCCAATTTTGTTTTTTAAGGCATTCTTCTCTTCATTGGATTTTTGGACCTCTTTTGCCATTTGGGTTAGTCTATTTTTCAAGATGTTATTTTCTTCAGTATTTTTTGGGTCTCCTTCAGCAAGCTATTGACTCATTTTTTTTGTGATTTTCTTGCATCACTTTCATTTCTCTTCCCAATTTTTCTTCCACTTCTCTTACTTGATATTCAAAATCTTTTTGAGCTCTCTGATGGCCTGAGACCAATTTCTATTTTTCTTGGAGGCTTTGAATGTAGGAGCTTTGACTTTATTGTCTTCTGGTTGTATGTTTTGATCTTCTTTACCACCAAAGTAATATTCTATAGTCTGAGTTTTTTCCCATTTTTTTCATTTTCCCATCCTATTTATCGACTTTGTAACTCTTTGTTAAGGCAGGGCTCTGCTTCCAGTAGGGAGAGTGTACTATCCCAAGCTTCAGGGGTTTTGTGCAGTTGTTTTCAGAGATACTTCTAGGGACCTGTAAGTTTTCAGTTCTTCCAACATAGTATGATCTAAGGAGAGGTATTTACTCCTCTCCTAGCCTATGCTCTTGTCTGTGAGTGACCACAAGCACTGTTTTCCATCCTGGAACTATGAGGAGGGTTCTTTCTCTACTGCTGCCACAATCTCTGCTATGTCAGTACTCCTCCTCACTGCAGGACTGTAACCCGGATCTAAGCATGAGCAAAGCAACAGAATCTTGCATCAGTGATCATCCTGTAATCTCCTTCTGGCCAGCCGTTTGATACCTTTGCCATCTGTGGACCAAGAGCTCCAGAAACAGCCACTGCCTGCTCATGGTTTGCTGGGGCTTGGGCTGTGTTGGGACTGAGGCTTGACCATGCTCCTTTCTTACTCAGGTCTGATAGCCCCTTCATACTGACCTTCTAAATTGTCTTTGGCATTTGTGTGTTGAAAAATCTTGAAACCACCACAGCTGCTAGTGATCCAGTTCCCTGAGGTCTACTCCAGTTTTGCTGGGGCCTGGTCTGTGCTAGATTCCTCTATTATCTCAGCCTGGTGCAAGAGACCTTTCCTGTCCATCCTCTAGTTTATCTTGGGCTGGTGATTTGTTTTATTCTCTTTTTTGTAGGTTTTGCTCCTTTAGAATTAGAGTCATTTTTATAGGTATTTGGAGGGGTTTGGGAGAGAGCTCTAGCGAGACCTTCCTTTTACTCTTCCATCTTGGCTCTGCCCCCTATAAGGTGGGATTTTAGCTGGAGCTTGAGGGAAATGAGGTAAGGCAATAGGCAGAGATGAGGAGGGGGTTATTGTGGACTTGAGGTATAGCCAGTGCCAATGTCCAGAGTCAAGGGATAGAACAGCTAGTAAAGATGCCCAGGGTCTTGTGTGAGGAACAACAAGGAGGCTGCATTGTCACTGGACTGTAGAATATGCAGTGGTTGGAGGTGTAAGGTATTGGATGAGGTACGTAAACTCACACAGAAAATTTGACAATCTGCTCTTGAACCTGTTTAAGCTGGTTCTATAAGGAGACTGGAAAGGTAGAAAAGGGGTCAGGTCTTCAAAAACCAAAAGGCCTTTAAAAGCCAGAGGATTTTATATTTGATTTTGTAGTGAGTAGAGAATCATTGGATTTTATTGAATCTTGGAGGAGTTGGAGAGTGGATGACATGGTCAGACTTGTGCTTTAGGAAGATCTTTTTAGTAGCTGACTAAAAGACAGACTAAGGTAGGCTAAGCCTCAAATCAGGGAGATCAACTGCCAGGCTCCTGCAACAGTCTGGGCATGAGGTGGTAAAAGCCTGCACCAAGCTTGTGGCAGTGTTGAGGACAGAAGGGGAAACATATGAAAGATTTTGTGAAGAGAGAATCGAAAGGACTTGGCAAGACATTGGATATGGGAAGAGGTAAGAGGAATTGAGGATAACACACAGTTTGTTAGCCTGGGAGACTGGCAGGATGGTGGTGCCCTGGGAAGTAACAGGGAGGTTAAGAAGAGAGGAGTGTTTTAGGAGAAAGATGAGTTTGGCTCCAGACATGCTGAATTTAAGATGAACTATGACTGGGGAAATTCCACTCAGTCTGGTTTGGATAGGGAGTGCTTAATAGGGGTAGTTGACTTTAAGAGGTGCATGTAAGGAGAGAAGGCAGAGAGATGGGAGATGGAGAAGGAGGTCACAGAGCTCATCAGCTAATATGCCAGTTTGGCTGGACTGTAGAGTGCACAAATTACAGAATTTAGAGTTGGAAGGGACCTTGATATCTGTTTAGTCCAACCTATACCTGAAAAAGGATACCCTCCCTATGACAAACCCAGTAAGTGGTCATCCAGTTTTTGCTGAAGACCTCCAGTGAAATGATACCAGGATTTGCTGCAGCCAGCCTGAACAGGCTCAAGAGCTGATTGTTAAATCTTCAGTGTAAGAATTTAGAGCTTATGAATTTGTTGATGCTATATGAATTTATTGATTATTAAAATAATCAATTAGGAAAACAGTAGAGAAAATACCGATAATGTGAAATAAATATAAATATGTGTACATTTGTTTTTCATTCAGAAAGACAGTAGTTAACTATTTACCAGCATACCACTGAAGGGAAAGGGACCTGCTTCCTCCAGAGGCAGCCCATTCCACTTTTGGATAGTTGTAGAAGCTAAATTTAATGTTAAATGTTAAAATGTTAAAACAATAATAATATTATTAATATAATAAATATAATAATAATAATAATAATAATAATAATAAAACCAACAATAAACCTAAATTTACCTCTGTAGTTTGTACCTATTGCTCCTAGTTCTGCCCTCTGGGGCCAACAGAATTAAGTCTAATCAATCTTTTTAACATTTGAACACATCTGTTGTGTCAGGCAATCAGTCAGTCAACTATCATTTCTTCAATGCTTAGTATGTACCAGGCACTATACTTATTCCTGGTAGTGTGGGGTATTCAGGGAGGACTAGCACCACTGGTCTGAGGGCTTGCTGAGTCCTTTTCAAGGCTGCTCATCCACTTTTGATATCTACCTGGCACTCAGCTCTCACCTGTGATTCCAAGAAACTGCAGCATGCACAACAGCCACCAGGCTGAGTGTAACCCACCCATTGGTGAGCTGGGAGATGTCTACTTCAGGCATGTGAAGACCTTTCCTGGTGGAATGAGTAGATGAAAATGATTTGTTCCAATGGCCATTAAGGTAGCTGAAGCAGGCACTGTGAACTGCTTAAAGTTTGGTCAGACATTGAAGATGCCAAGATCAGCTACTGCATCCTGGTGTAACACCAATCGTCCTGACTTTTGTTTTACCACTGGACTCTGATGACTCTGGGAGAGAGAACGAGGCTGATGACTTCATGCAGCTCTGCCTCACTTAAATCCAATTCACACAGGAGTCAAGATATCACCCTGTAATGTTATCGGTCCTCTTGGGAAACAAAGGACAAAGAACAACTTGGTCCTAGATTTTTCACTCATCTGTTCTCTTGGCTAAGTGCTTCTAATTTCTTCAGATGAGCTTAGTATATCATGAACTTGAGGCCATTAACAGTTCTGAATGTTCTCAAACAAAAGAGGCCAACACTCTGTGGGCCATGATGCTCCTTAATGTAACTGGGAAATGTTTAACAAGATAAAAAAAATAGATAACATTACATTTTAAAACTTAGTCAGTATGCTGCCTGCAGGGATCCTTATCTATGAATTAGTGGCCTCCATTTCTGAGTTTGACAATGCTGTTCTGTAACTAAATGTAATGCCCAGAATAGAGCCCAGATCAGAATGCAGTATGATTATAACCTTCTACAAACCAGGGCTAGCTTAATGCATTCTAAGATCCCATTCTCTTTTTAGACTGCTATAATACTCTTTGGACCCACATTGAGCTTAATATTGTAGATTCTTTTCAGGCATACTGCAGAAAAAGCCTATGTTGCCATATTACCCTTCCACCTCTCCCCTGCTCCCTTCACTGTTTACTTTGGAATTTGAATTTTGAACTCAAATGTAAGACCTAACATTAATGCCTATTACATTTCACCACATAGGATCTGACTCAAGTGTTCCAGTAGGTAAAGATCTTTTTGGATAGTGATTCTGCCATAAAAATATTACATATCTCTTCCATGTTCTAGTATTGTCTCTCAATGTGATATATGTACCATCTTTGCATTTACTGCAGTCTCTGGTAAAAATATTAAAACAGTACAGGGTCAAACACATATCTATGAGATGACACTGAGCCTAGAATGATTTTTTTTGAGTTTGACCATTCAACTAGCTCTCACCTGTAGTATCATTTAGACCACATCTCTCTACCTTTTCCACAAGAATAATCTGTCATAGTTTGGGATAGTATACCTCACTGATTCTCTCATATTGCAATTGCCCAAGTGAATTATGATGAGGGCCCAAATGAGGATCGTGGCTGTGTGAATGAAAGGTATTGTGTTGGTAGAGTTGAAAAGACATGGAGGAACTCAAGATTTGTTCTTGAGTTCAATATATATATTGAACAAATCATAGGATTTGTTCTCCCTGACCATCTCAAATGAACAAGAAAAATACCCCACAAAAACAAGAAGGGGAAAAATTTAAAGTCAATGCAATGTTTAAAAACAAAATGACAGAAAATGATCTCATTATCCTAAAGTTTATATAAACAAAAAATGGAGAATCAATTAAAATATATAAATGATCTTAAATCAAAAGAAATGAGAAGAAAGCTTGAAAAATTTTTTAGAGAGGCTATAGAAATGACAAATACAAATAAAAGTTGCTTTTGCGTGTATCAAAGCTACTAAGATTGATAATACATTAAATAATGATAAAAAAATTATAGAGGAAAATAAAATTAACAAAATCAAAAATTATCAGGGTGAATTCACAATAGAGCAGTTCTTAAAGTCACGACACAGAAGAAACTAGGTGAAGGCACAGAAACTATACGATCATGTGCCAGTAAAACTTAGAATTTAAAGTGGATGATTACTTAGAAAAAATTTAAAATGCAAAAATTAATCAAACAAGAAAAATGAACTAACATATAATCTCAAAAAAGAAGACAAATAATTTATTGATGGACTACCAAAGGCCCAAAACAATGGTACAGAACGATCTGTTCTTTAATTATATTAAACATTTAAAGAACAGTTGTTGTTTATGTGACAAAAATTATTCTCAAAAATAGACTAAGACGGAACTCTACTAAATTTTTGTATGTGAGAATAATATACTCTGGATACCCAGCCAATGAGAGACCAAAGAAAGAGAACTATAGATAATTTCAGTGATAAATATTGATATAAAATTTAAAAGTAAAATCTTAGCAAGGGAACTATAATATTATATCCAGAAAGCTATCATTAACTACATTTCTTTTGTACATATTTTCATATATTTATATGTGCACATGTTGTCCCCTCTTCTAGTATACAATTTTCTTGAAGGCAGAGTCTGTTTCATATTTGTCTTTTATCTCCACTGCACAGTACAGTGCTGTGTTGAAGGTGTTTAATAAATGACATGTGACATGTAGAAGGTGTTTAATAAATGCGTGTTGATTGATTTATAGACAAATTAAGCCCAAGTTGGAATCATGCTGGAGAGTCAAGTGTGATTCAATATTAGGGAGAATTTACATAATTAATCATGTAAACATTTGAAATAAAATCCATATCAATGCAAACAGAAATAGTCTTTGACAATACACATGACTCATTTTGTTATAAAATCAAGGCATAGGCATGATTGGACCCCTTTTCAATATCATAAATATATATGTATATGTGTGTGTGTATATATATATGAAAACCAAGAGCTGGCATTATTTATAATGTATAAATGCTAGGAGCTTCCCTTGTACAAACAGGGACAAAACAAGGATGCCTTCTTTCCCCAGTATTTTTTGATATGGGTCTAGGAATTCTAAGTATAGCTATAAAACAAAAGTAAGTATATAAACCCCACAAACAGTCGACATAATTTCCCCTATTTGCAGATGGTTTACTTAAAAAGCCCCAAAGAGTCAATAATGAAAATTATTGAAATGATAAACAGTTTCAGTAAAGCAGTAGGATGGAAAATATGTTTAAAACATTCGTAGGCATTTCCTTAACCAAAGAGGGTATAGAAGGCAAGGTAAAAAAGTATGATTATTTAAAGTCAAAAAAACTTTTTGCATAAACAAAATCAAAGCTGGAGTATTATGAAGAAAATTGTTGAGTAGATAAATTTTGAATAAAATAGTCACCATAAGCATCTGATATCCAAGATATATAGAGAATCAATTTAAATAAATGATATTGTTGTTCAGTTATGTCTGACTCTTTGTCACCCTATTTGGAATTTTCTTGGCAAAGATACTGGAGTGGCTTGCTATTTTCTTCTCCAGCTCATTTTTTACAGATGGAGAACTGAGGCAAATGAGGTTAAGTGATTGCCAGCGTCACACAGTTAGTAAGTATCTGAAACCAGATTTGAACTCAGGAAGACCCTTTTCCTGACTTCACACCTGGTCCTCTATCCACCATACCATCTAGCTACCCATTATACATGATACAAAGAACTATTTCCTAATAAATAATTGACCAAAGGATAAGAAGAGATAATTTTCTTTTTTTAAATTTAGTTTTTATTTGTTTTCTTCTTTACATTATTCATTTTCATTACATTTTTTGAATTACACATTTTCTCCCCGTCTTGCTCCTGCCCCAACCCCATAACAGTAATCCCACTGTAAAGACCCTCCCCTGCTCTGCTCTCCTATTTTCTGGTAGGGCAGGAGGGGTCTCCCTATCCCAGCCCCTGTATATCTTAATTCCTAGTTGCAGGTATCGCAGAACTTTAAATTCTAGATTCTG
>JAQQSW010012749.1:0-12463 GCA_028646575.1 Pseudocheirus occidentalis
ATAGAGACTTTCCTTGTTCTGAAGATTGTATATAATATTGTGAACTGTTGAAACTGTGAACATTGTACTGAATAAAGATTTGTAATGGAATAAACAGAGTGTTCACTAATACTGTGTAATCCGAATCTTAAAAGCTCCTCACCGTGGTGTTCTCTCAGAAATCTACTGCTGATTGGCTTTACAACATAGCGTACAATCTTAGTGATCTATGTTGTAATCACTTTTAAAAAAATATTTTTAAAAGTTTGCCTAAATTTCGTTAGAGATATTGATCTATATAGTCTTCTTTTTCTAATTTGATTCTCCCTGGTTTAGATATTAAGTCAACAAGCCAACAATAACAATACATATAATATAAAGATGATATTTGTAACCTTGAAGGAATTTGGCAATACCACTTATTATCCTACATTTCCAAATAACTTTTGCAGTACTGGAATTAGCCATTATTTTAATGATTGTTGAATTCTCTGGGATATCCTTATAGTGCCAGTTTTTTTTCTTTTGGCTCTCATTTATGTTCTGTTCACTTTTTTTTTGCTGAGATGGGGTTAAGTCCTCTATTTCTTGTTTTGTTAGAATGAGCATTTAATATTTTTGTAAATATTAATTGATTTTCTTTAAATTGTTAATTTTTATTAGTATAAAATTGGGCAAAATAGTTTCTAGTAATTTTGGTTGTTCTTTCTTTATTTGAAGTGAACTCATTTTTAAATTTTTTGATACAGTTAATTTGATTTCCCCATTTCTTTTTTGAAAAAAATCAATCTTGCTGAAGTTTTCTTTCATTTTTAAAAAACTGGATCCTTTTATTCATTAGCTCAAAATTTTCTTCCAATTTTGTTAATCTTTTCTTTGATTTTCAGGATTTCTATCTTAAATTTTAGCTGAGGATTGTTATTTCTTGATTTTCTAGTTTTTAAAAATTGATGACCAATTTCTGGATCTGTTATTTTTCTCTTTTTTGATGAAATTCCTTATAAATATAAAAAATTTCCAATGAATTTCTTTATGTCCCAGAAATTTGGGTATAAACCAGACTAATGTCAAATGTGAAAGTAATTTGCAGATCCTATACTTGATTGCTTGCTGCCATGGGTGGAGGGACGGAAGGGAGAAAATTTGAAACTCAAGGGATTGTGGAAACGAATCGTGTAAACTAAAAGTAAATTAACAAATAAATTAATTAAAAAAAAGAAATTTGAATATGTTGTCTCATTCTTGTCATTATCTTTAATACAATTAGTATTTGTTTCTGTGATTCATTATTTGTCTCACCCATTCTTTAGGATCAAGTTATCTCATCTATAATTTTTAGTCTCTTTAATCTAATTTTAAATCATTCTCTAAAGTAGTTTCTAGTTTTAACAACTTTACTCCAGTGAATATTTTGAATTGTGGTCCATAAAAGATGTGCTCAATATTTTTGCCTTTGTGCATTTTTTTGTGTAGTTTTATACTTTATTACATGGTAAATTTCTACAAAGAAATTACAGCTGTGCCTTGAAAGTTCTAAAGGAACACACTTAATATCTTCCCATAATAGAATCAAACAGTTTATTGTTATTTAGTTGACTTATTTTTCAATCAATTTGTTTCTTTTTTATGTTTCTCGTGACTTGTATTTATATTTTAAAGTTTCTCCTCAGCTCTGGTCTTTTTCCTTTTTTCCAAGTACAGTCATTTATTGAGGACTGATGCCCCTCAGAAGCAGGCTAGGTTCCAAGAAGAACCAGCAACTTAGTAAGAAAACACAGGCAAATTTATAGTCTAATGATGCTGATTACACAACAGAAATTATTAATATTAAAAAGGCAGGAAGGGTTCATTAAGTAATTGGGTGGTAGTGGAAGATTCTCTTCTATGGTTCAGTGGTCAAACATCAAACAGCATTCTGATTGACTAGTTATTGTGGTTCTGTCTGGTCAAGATGGATAGTTAAGTATTGTGGTCCTGTCTTGAGCTAAATAGATGATGTGATTGTGGTTGAGTACAAGAACACACCCCGTTCAAATATGTGAATTGGATCTGAGGACAGTGTCTAGCCAGGGGCACTGGCTGTATTGAATCTGGGGACCTGTAGGTGTGGTTAAAGCCAGATGGTGTGGTTCAATCAGGACATGTCTTCTGTTCAGTGGGGCCCATAGGAGGTTACAATATTGGGATTGGGGACAGTTTATTAGGATTCCATCAATTCCTGGGGGGTGGCTAGGTGGTGCAGTGAATAGAGCACCGGCCCTGGAGTCAGGAGCATCTGAGTTAAAATCTGGCTTCAGACGCTTAACACAAAAAACTAGCCATGTGACAGTGCGCAAGTCACTTAACCCCTACTGCCCTCCAAAAATCAAAATAAATAAAATTAAAAAAAAACAAAGCAATTAAAAAAGGATTCCATCAGTTCCCATGATTGAATATAATACTGTATATATAGTCTGATCACAGCGGAGTGCAATGGTCTGTAATCTCCCTTGTCCTACATTCACAAGTAGCTGTTAACACGAAGAGTAGATCTGTCCTGTTGCCAGTATGGGAATTTTTCTCAAGCAGTACAGATGAAAGCACAATGTCTTCTCATTTTCCATGATTCATGTCCATATTTTTAAAAAAATCTTTCATAGAGTATCACAGATTGAGACTAGAAGGAACATGAGTCATATCAAGGCTAACTCCTCATTTTACAAATGAAGAAATTGAAGCTAGAGATACTAAGGTACTTGTCCAGGAACATGGAACTTGTGAATGTCTAAGGTAGTCTTTCTGACTCCAAGTCCAGTGATCTATTCACAACTCCACGTAGCAAATGAGACCAAAAAAAATGATCAAAACATTTTAATGCTTGTCTTAGTTCTTTTATACTCAGTTCTGGTCTTTTCATCAAGGATGCTTGAAAGTCATCAATTTCAGTGAACATTCACTGCCGACCCCCACTCCCCACCCCAAAACTAGCATACTCAGTCTTGCTGGAGAGGTGATTCTTGGTTTTAATCCTAGCTCTTTTGATATCAGGAATATATTCTAAGTCCTCTGATCCCTTAATGTAGAAACTGCTAAATCTTGTGTTATCGTAATTGTGTTTGCACAATACTTGAATTGTTTCTTTCTAGCTGTTTGCAATATTTTCTCCTTGATCTGGAAACTCTGAAATTTGGCCACAATATTCCTAGGAGTTTTCATTTAGGAATCTATCTTAGGAGGTGATTGGTGGTTTCTTTCCATTTCTATTTTACCCTTTGGTTCTAGAATATCAGGTCAGTTTTCCTTGATAATTTCTTAAAAGATGACTTCTAGGCTCTTTTTTATCACAGCTTTCAGATAGCCCAATGATTTTTAAATGATCTCTCCTGGATCTTTTTTCCAGGTCAGTGGTTGTTCCAATGAGATAATCCACATTATCTTCTATATTTTTCATTCTTTTGCTTCTGTTTTATACTTTTTTGATTTCTCATAAAGTCATTAGCTTCCATTTGCTCCATCCTAATTTTGAAGGAATTATTTTCTTCAGTGAGATTTTGGAACTCCTTTTCCATTTTGCCAGTTCTGATTTTTAAAGCATTTTTCTTGGTCTTTTTTTGTTTTAAATAAGGAATGCTAGGAGGTCTTTTATTTCAATAAATTATTATTTATTTAAGAAATATTTCCTCCTTCCCCTCTCCTTCATCTCCTAAGTTTATACTGCTTTTCTTGGTGATTTAATTTTGTTTGTAAGCTTATGGCTTTTGTTCTTTGAAATATTTATTCCAAATGCTCTCTTCCTTTCAGTGGTGGCTCCTAAGTTTTGTGTGATACTGACAGTGGCTCCTCAGTACTTAAATCCTTTCTTTCTGGTCGCTTACATTGGTATTGTTTCCTTAATCTCAAATCTTTAGATTTAGACTAGAATGGTTCTGGGAGCTGTTAATTTTGGATTTTTAAAAAGTAGGTGACATATATTCTTTCTCTTCTCACTTTGCCATTTGGTTCTCAGAAATCTGGACAATTTTCTTTTGAAATGTGATTTTTTTTTGGATCTTTCCTTGGTAATGGATTTCAGATAGGTTTTTAAATCTTTTCTCAATATGTTTTCTAAAACAATTGTGTTGAGAGAACTGCAAACTCTCCTTTGTTCTGGTAGGCCTGCCATAGTGATTTTGCTTCTGGTTTGAGATTGAGCTGGGAGCTGAAACTAACCCCTTTCCTATTCCATTTCTGGAAACACAGACACCCAGATGTCTTCTTGCTTCTGTACTTGCTCTTTGTTCAATACACAAATTAGGGTCTGTGACCACTCCTTGTTCTACAGTGCCATTCCTAGATTCAAGTTCCCTTGTCAGTCAGTCCCAGATCCACAAATCTTTAGGAAGTACTGAGGGATGGAGCTGCCAGTTAGAACCTGTTTCTGATCTCAACACAAGGTCAGACTGTCAATTCCCCACCCTGCAGATTTGGGAATTCATCTTGCCATTGTTAACAATTTGAGACTGACCCTTCCTTGAAGACTTCATGGATGTACCAGTGGCAATCCTTCCCACTCTTGAACTACTAAAGCAAATTGTACTTATTTGATTTTTAAAATTTTCCTTTAATTGTTTACTTATGTTGCTTATTTCTCCTATTATTCTATAGTAATTTTGAAGGAATAGACTCTTATTATTCTTCCTCTATAGTTACTAATATGATAACTCATACATAGTAATAATAAAATGAATATAAATTAATGGGCAGTATTAACAAATAATAAGAAACAGTAAATTAATGTTGAATGAATGAAAACATTATATAAATTGGCAAAAACCTTAAAAACAGTATAGTATGTAGCAAAAGGCATGAAGTCACTCTAAATTCAATAAACTTTCACAGTTTCCTATCACCTCCCACATAAACACAAATTCCTTTGTTTGATATTTAAAGATCTTCATGAGCTGGCTATTCTTTTTGACTTTTCTAGTCAAACTACACATCATTACCCTTCATGTCCTCTATGATTTGTCCATATTTGGTTTATTTGCTAATCCTGACCCCACAAAGCTTTCACAGCTGTCCACCAGCCTTAGAAGATCCCTTCCTTACTTTTACCCCATTGCAAAACACAATGCCCTTTTTAGATTTGTGTGGATCAGCCAACCCACAGTCTTGGGGGTTGGTCCTGTGTGACCAGTGAGCCAAAGCTGGTGGGGACTGTAGAGATGGTGGCCTCCTTATAGCTTTGGCAGCTGTGAAAAGCCCAGCGATTTTGGACAAAGGTCTCCCCTTTGGAAGCAGAGTTCTACTGTGGCAAAGAGCTCAAAAGTCAAGTACTTGACAGGCAACATGAGCAAGCAAAGGAAACAAAGCAAGCACTGCCATCCAACTTTAGATTATTTTGGGGGGGGGGACAAAGAGGATCAAAGCATGGAATGAGAGGAAGACAACACACTCAGAACTCCTGCACCAAAAGCTTCCAAGAAAAATGTGAACTGGTTACAGGACATGGAGGAGTTCAAGAAGGATTTTGAAAAACAAGTAAGAGAAGTGGAGGAAAAATTGGGAAGAGAAATGAAAATGATGCAAGAAAATCATGAAAAGAGAGTGAACGACCTGATTGAAGAAAATAACGTCTTAAAAAACAGACTAACTCAAATGGCAAAAGAAGCCCAAAAAGCCAATGAAGAGAAGAATGCCTTAAAAAGTCCAATTTGCCAGATGGAAAAAGAATCTCAAAAGCTCACTGAAAAGAATCATTCCATCAGAATTATAGTGGAGCAAATGGAAGCAAATGACTTCATGTGAAATCACGATGCTATTAAACAGATCCAAACAAATGCAAAAACAATAGAAGGCAATGTGAAATATTGCTTTGAAAAAAAATCACTGACTTGAAAAATAGATCCATAAGAGAGAATTTAAAAATTATTGGACTACCTGAAAGCCATGATCAAAAAAGAATCTAGAAATCATGCTTCAAGTAATTCTCAAGGAAAATTGCCCTGATATTTTCTAACCAGAGGGAAAAATAGAAATGGAAAGAATTCGCCTATTACCTCTTGAAAAAGATCCCCCACAGGGAAGACAACAAGCAAACAAATGATGGAGCCAAGATGGCAGCATAGAAACAGCAAGGTTTCCCAGCTCGCACATAACCACATCAAATACCCTTAAAATATGACTCTAAACAAATTTTAGGGCGCCCAAACTCACAAAAATACAGAAAACACATCTCTCACTGAAGGCAGCTTGGTAGGTGGGGCTCATGGCAGCAGCCTGGGAGCCAAAACCAGCCCAGTTTGAAACCACAGCCTGACCCCAGGGTGGTCAGGAGGAGCTGCAGCTAGAGTCTTCAGGAGAGTGGATTGGCAGCAGCTGTGGCAGTTTCCAGATTTATCAAGCCAGAACAAATAAGGACTAAGAGAAAGGTCAGTGGAATTCAGCTAAATTTGGGGGAGAAAAGCAGTCCAGCCAAACTGCCATCAGGGCAAGGAAGCAATGGAAGTGGCAGAAGCAGCAGCCGCCTCCATCTGGTTGCTTCAGAGCTCCTGGCCTGCAGACTGCAGGCGGGCCAAGCAACTGTTCAGAGGCCAAGTGATCTTGTGTTGAGTGGCCTAGATCCAGATTGTAGTCTTGGGTCGTGGTCCTGGGGTGTGTTTTCAGCGAGCCAAAGCTGGTGGGGGCTGCAGCAGCCTCCTAATAGCTCCAGCAGCTGCAAAAACCTCAGTGATTTGGGGCAAAGCTTTCCCCTCTGGAAGCAGAGTTCCACAGAGTGAAAAAATCAAGTAATTCACTGGCAATATGAGCAAGCAAAGAAAGCAAAGTAAGAACAGCAATAACACTCTAGAATCCTTTTTTGGGGGGACAAAAAGGATCAAAGCATGCAACGGGAGGAAGACAATACAGAACTACCACACCAAAAGCTTCCAAGAAACGTGCAGACTGCCTACAAGCCATAAATGAGCTTAAGAAGGATTTTGAAAACCAAATAAGAGAAGTGGAGGAATAATTGGGAAGAGAAATGAGAATGATGCAAAAAAATCATGAAAAGAGAGTCAACAACCTGACCGAAGAAAATAGTGCCTTAAAAGGCAGATTAACTCAAATGGCAAAAGAGGCCCAAAAAGCCAATGAGGAGAAAAGTGCCTTAAAAAGTTGAATTTGCCAGGTGGAAAAAGAATCTCAAAAACATTATGAAAGGAATAATTCCTTCAAAATTAGAGTGGAGCAGATGGAAGCAAATGTTTTTATGAGAAATCAAGGTACTATGAAACAGATCCAAACAAATGAAAAAAATAGAAGGTGATGTGAAATATCTCCTTGAAAAAAATCACTGACCTGGAAAATAGATTCAGGAGAGACAATTTAAAAATTATTGGATTATCTGAAAGCCATGATCAAAGAAAGAACTTAGAAAACATCCTTCAAGAAGCTCTCAAGGAAAATTGCCCTGGTATTTTAGAACCAGAGGGCAAAATAGAACTTGAAAGAATTCACCCATCACCTCTTGAAAAAGATCCCCAAAAGAAAACTCCTTGGAATGTTATAGCCGGTTTTCAGAGTCCCCAGATCAAGGAGAAAATATTACAGGCTGCCAAGAGGAAGCAATTTGAATACTGTGGAAACACAACTAGGATAACCCAGGATCTGGCTGCTTCTACATTGAGGGATAAAACGGCCTGGAATATGATATTCTGGAGAACAAGGGAGCTATGATTCAAACCAAGAATTACATACCCAGCAAAACTGAGTGTAATGTTCTAGGAGAAATTATGGTCATTCAATGAGGTGGAGGACTTTAAAACATTCTTGTTGAAAAAAACGAGAACTGAAAAGAAAATTTGACACTCAAATATACAAGAAGCATGAGAAGGTAAACATGGAAAAGAAATCATAAGGAATTTATCAAAGTTGAACTCTTTAGATGCCAACATGGAAAAATGATCATTGTAACTTACAAAACTTTTCTCAGTATAAGGATAGGTGAAGGGAATACAAGTGTATATATACATGTACACACATATGTCTATATAGGAGGGTTTATATATGTGTACAAACACATATCTGAGTATGTGTATATATGTGTACATAGAGGGCACAGGATCAATTGAATAGGAAGGGACAATACTTTAAAAAGTGAAATTCTGAGGTGGGAGAGGATTAGGATGAGAGACATGGAGAGACAGAATGGTGTTAATCATCTCATATAGAAGAGGTTAGGGATAACTGTTACAATGAAGGGAAAGAACAGGATGGCAAAAAGGAAAAGGTCAACCTTACTCTCATTGAATTTGGCTTAGGGAAGGAATGACATAAACTATAAACTGGGTATCTTGCCACACAGGACAGTAGGGCGGATGGGGATGAGAGGTGGGATGATGGAGGGGAGGGCAGGGTGGAGGAGAGGGTAGCTACAAGTACACACTTATGTAAAGGGACAGGGACAGGATACTGTCTCCTGTTTATTCATAGAAAACATCCTTTTAAAAATTATCCAACAAGGATTTTTAAAAATTTATTGACTTGTTTGTTTACAAGATTCAGTTAACCAATCACTTGAGTTTCAGATTTTCCCCCCTCCTCAACCACCCCTCCCCCCACAGTGGCATACAATCATGTATGGGATCTTCAAACACTTTCACATTGTACAATAGTCTAGTTGTATAGAAGTGTTGTAACCAATGGAGTGAATAATGGGAAAAAAGGGAAAGAAAAGAAACAAAACCAAACATGGAAAAGAACAATAGCATGTGTTGCTTCAGTCTCCATTTAAACTCTGGTCTTTCTAGATCTTTCTCTGAGTGTAGATATCTCGTTCCATTCTGAGACTTGTAGAGTTGTCTTATTGCTGGATCAAAGGGTATGCAATTATTTATAGCCCTTTGGGCATAGTTCCAGATTTGCATTTCTCTAATCAATAGTGATTTAGAGCATTTTTCCATATGCTTATAGATATCTTTATTTCTACCTCTGAAAATTGCCTGTTCATATCCTTTGCCCTTTTGTCAATTGGGGAATGACTTACTTACAGTATCAGCCTTTATACCTAGATCATGCACCCATTTAGACTTGACTTTGGTGTATGGCATTAGATAATGGTCTATGCCCAGTTTCTGCCATACTATATTCCGGTTTTCCCGGTCAAATAGTGAATTTTTAACCCAGAAACTGGGGTTTTGGGGCTTATCAAATAGTATGTTACTATAGTTATTGACTACTAAGTCATTTGTACCCAGTCTATTCCATTGATCCACTACTCTATTCCTTAATCAGTACCAGGCAGTTTTGACGACTGCTGCTTTATAATAGAGATTAAAATCTGGTACGGCTAGGCCACCTTCCCTAACATTTCTTTTCATTAATTGCCTTGATATTCTGGACTTTTTGTTCTTCCAAATGAATTTTGTCATTATTTTTTTCTAGTTCTATAAAGTAATGTTTTGGTAGATTGATTGGTATGGCACTTAATATGTAATTTAATTTAGGTAAAATTGTCGTTTTTTATTATATTAGCTCTACACAGCCACAAGCAATTGATGTTTTTCCAATTAGTAAGATCTGATTTTATTTGTGTGAAAAGTGTTTTGTAGTTATGTTCATAAAGGTACTGGGTTTGTTTTGGCAGGTAGATTCCCAAATATTTAAAATGTCTACAGTAACTTTATTTTTTTTTGAGCCTACTGCAAATTCTTTATTTTTACATATACACAGAGGACACGAAAAGTACGATTAAACAAAGGTTTCTCAGATCACATAATCTTGTTTTTCCAAGCAAGTATGGACTTAGGCGCAAAACAAGCCCCCAAATACTCTAATCCCCCTTGGCTCCAAGATTTAGATGGAAAATAACTGAAATTAAAATTGTGCCAGATGCTACAAAAGATACACCCTGTAGACTCTAGAAGGAGGGATCCTCAGACAAAGGCCTTCATGAGAAAGAGGTTCTTAATCTATACTCTAACAGAACAACCCTGTGATGAATAAGCGCAGACCAAATTGTCAGAAGGCTGAAAGGTAGGAGGTGCTGGTACCGTCCACATCGCGACACACCTTCATACTGCTCGACAAAGCACCAATGGCTCTGGCCAGAAAGTCCAGAAGAATTCAGTTCCTGTTCCCAACAAAGCATTCTGAGGGAGTGCTTAAATTTAGTTATGTGTTTTCCTTAATAATTGCCAGCCAAAAGCCTGAATTCACTGTCATAAAGCAAGTAAGCAAGAATTGGCAAAATTTCAAACTTGCCTACCCAAATCACTTCTTCTTCCTGTCCTTTAGCAGATTCTGAGCCAGCAACTCATCACCTGCTGTACGTAAACTTAACACACCTGAACTGTTGGGCAGCTAACTCTGGGGTTACCCAGATACAGAGTACAATCGACAGTCCACCCTTGGTCCCTAGTCAGGGCCTCTCTGAAGACAGAGCCTGTGCCCAGTGCCTGCCCTCATCATTTCAGCTAACAGTCTGTTTGCTGAAAGGCCCAATTGAGTGGGTGGTAACTCAAGCTTTGTGCTGCCATCCTACAGTAACTTTAAATGGGGTTTGTCTTACAATCTCTTGCTGTTGGACTTCACTGGAAATATATAGGAATGCTGAGGATTTATGTTGGTTTATTTTATATCCTGCAACTCTGCTAAATTTATTTATTGTCTCAAGTCTCTTCTTGGCCTAATTTGATTGCTTTGATTTCTTTTTCTTCTCTAATTGCTACTGCTAACATTTCTAGTACCAGATTGAATAAGGGGGGTGATAGCGGACATCCTTGTTTCACCCCTGATCTTACTGGAAATGCTTCTAGTTTATCCCCATTGCATATAATACTTGCTAATGGCTACCTATTATTCTAAGGAATACTATTTATTCCTATACTTTCTAGTGTTTTTAATAAGAATGGATGTTGTATTTTGTCAAAGGATTTTTCTGCATCTATTGAGACATCATATGGTTTCTGCTAGTTTTATTATTGATATGATTAATTATACTGATGCTTTTCCTAATATTGAACCATCCTTGCATTCCTGGAATAAATCCAACCTGTTTGAATTGTATTGTTCTTGTTATAAGTTGATGTAGTCTTTTTGCTAATATTTTATTTAGAATTTTTGCATCTATATTCATGAAGGATATCGGTCTATAATTTTCTTTCTCCATTTTGTCTCTCCCTGATTTAGGTATCAGTACCATATCTGTGTCATAAAAAGAATTTGGAAGGAATCCTACCTCACCAGTTTTCCCATATAGCTTGTAGAATATTGGAATCAATTGATCTTTAAATGTTTGATAGAATTCACTAGTAAATCCATCTGGCCCTGGGGATTTTTTCCTAGGGAAAAAAATCTGAGAGCTTGTTCAATTCCTTTTTCTGAGATGGGGATAAGTAATTTACTTCCTCTTCAGTTAGTCTGGGCAACTTATATTTTGGTAGAGATTCATCCATTTCACTAAGATTGTCAAATGTATGTGCATACAGTTGGGCGAAATAATTTCTACTTATTGTTTTAATTTCCTCTTCATTGGAGGTACATTCACCCTTTTCATTTTTGAGATTCAGAATTTTATTTTCTTCTTTCTTTTTTATCATTTTGTCTAAGGGTCTACCAATTTTATTGATTTTTTCATAAAATCAACTCTTAGTTTTGTTTATAAGTTCAATAGTTTTCTTACTTACAATTTTATTAATCTCTCCTTTAGTTTTCATTATTTCTAATTTTGTTTTTAATTGGGGATTTGCAATGTTCTTTTTCAAGATTTTTCATTTTTTAAATTAATTATTTTATTTATTTTCTTGTTTTCACCATTCATTTCCACAAGAATTTGAGTTACAGAATTCTCTCCCCATCTTTCCCCCACCCCCATCCCCCAAAGAGCGATCCCACTGTAAAGCCCCTCCCCCAATCTGCTCTCTCTATGTCCTCCCACAACTCCCCTCTTACTTTCTGGTAGGGCAGGGAGGGTCTCCCTATCCCAGTACCTGTATATCCTAATTCCCAGTTGTATGTAGTTAATGATAATAATTATATACATATATATGTATACATACATATACACACATTTCTTTCTTGACATTTGATTGTAGAGCTTTAAATTCTAGATTCCTTTGGTTCCTCCCTTGTCACCCACCCCCACTGGAAGGACAAGCAATTCAATACAGACTATGCATGTGTAATTACACAGGACATCTCCACAGTGGACATATTGTGAGAGGCTGATTATATGTCCCTCCTTCCTATCCTGCGTCCCCCTTTGTTCTATTCTCTACTCTGTCCCTGTCTCTTTACTGAAGTGTGTGCTTCCAGCAACCCTCCCCCAGACCCTGCCCTCCCCTCCATAATCCCACCTCTCATCCCCATGCCCCCTACTCTCCTGTGTGGCATGATACCCAGTTTAGAGATTATGTTGTTCCTTCCCTAAGCCAAATTCAATGAGAGTAAATGAAAGTAGAGTTGTAAAAGTTATCCCTTGCCTCTTCTGTATGGGATGATGAAACCCCATTTTGTCTCTCCCTGTCTCCTCTCATTCTAGTCC
>JAQQSW010012750.1:0-12463 GCA_028646575.1 Pseudocheirus occidentalis
CTTGCCCTGGGAGCAGTTTGGCCGGACCTGCTCTTCTCCTCCCCAGTTAGCAAAATCCACTGACCTTTCTCTTAGCCTTTTTGTCTTCTGGCCTGATAAATGTGGTAACTCTGCCTCCAGTGCAGCAGATCTGCTCTCCTATACCTGCGGTTCCCCGCCCAATGCCCCAGGGCCTGAGCCGGCTGGGATTTTGGCTGTGGGTCCCAGACTGCTATGAAGAGTCCCACCTGCTGCGCTGCCTGTAGCAACAGATGTGCTTTCTGTCTTGTGGAGAGTTTTGGAGCTTTAAAATCTGTTTAGCGTCCCATTTTATGAGTTTTTTAGCATGTTTGTGTGGGAGCTGTGGTCCTTTGCTGCTTCTATGTCGCCATCTTCAGGATATGAGTTTTAATGGTAACTTCTTCTATGTACCTTATTTCTCTAAATGGAGTGCTGTCTCATTGCTTTTTTCTGCTTTTTTTTTGTAATCTAGCTAGGCAAAACCATAGTCAACTTTCCAGTAGGAAATCCTTTCTTTTCAATGGATAGTCCTTCTGGTTAAAATGTATCTTATCTCTTATCACCCCTCATGGGGGATATTCCATCCCTTGCTACTAGCTCATCAGCCTGTGTTTTAAGCAATTGTACATAAATCTAAATTCCATTCTGACTTACCATTTTCTTAACCAGCAGTTCAATTCCCATAGTTGTCTTTCTCTTCTGAAAACTTAATATTTATTCAGAGGCAACAAGGAAATTACTCTCCTAAAGCTGAGCCATAAATAGGACTTTTTGCACCTGTAAGGCAAGAAGCATAAAAGGCATCCCAATTGGGTAGACGGTTATGTGAAAGACACCTTTCCATGCCGGGCACTACAGAAACCCTGTAATATAATCAAGCCACCAAGGGCATAGACTCCTTATTAAAACCAGGTCACTGGAGTAGAGGCTTGCCCTGGGGGGCTTAGACACAATGAACAATCTCTTTCTATTTTAAATATTTAAAAGTGTACTTTCATTAATATATTTTTATGCTATCTTCTAAAGACACCCTACCTCTACCCACCAACATGTCACACCCTGTGCCAAAGAATAAAAAAAAAGAAAAAAAAACCAGGAACAAAATCAACTACCATATCAAACAATTATAACAGTAGAGAAAATATTCCACACCAGTAGACACATATATCTGAAAAGGAGAAAAGTAATTGCATTTTCTCATCTTCTACATGTGGACAAGTTTGCTATTTATATCAGCACAGATTCCAGTTCTGTTTTGTTGGTGTTTTTCTCATTATCCTTACTGTTTATATTGTTGTAGTCATTGTACATATTATTTTCCAGGTTCTGTTTCCTTAGACCTACCTTAGTTTACAGAATTCCTCCCGTGATTCTCGGAATTTCTCACATTCTTCATTTCACACAGTGTAGTAAATCCAAATTTAAGTGGATTTAAGTTTATTTCTGACAACCAGGCACTAAGGATGGTTCTCTCCCTCCACCTACCCTTGGCATCTAAAAGCATTGATTCCTGAAATAGGCACCCCTAGAACAAACGAATGTGAAAGGCACTGAATGAAAGCCAGATGACAACTCCATCCCTCCTTTATTCCATCTTTTTAATCCCTCAAAGTATCATGATAAAATTCTTGAGCTTGAAATGCAACTTGAAGATCAATTACTTCAACTCCTTCACATTAAAGAGTTAACAGAAAGATGACCCAGAGACAAGAAGTGATCTGCAAGAGGTCACAAAGGCTTGTTAAACTCTTACTGAAAATCAGGTTGAAATGAGGTCTAGTCAGTTGGAGCCCAAGTTTCAAAGCTCAACAGATTGTTAGAGCTAGAAGAAGAATTTAAGACAAGGATGTACTAGAGTCAATTCAAAGAGAGAACAGAGTTCTACATTTTCAGTGTAAGTAATTATACACTGGGAATTTTTGAACTTACACATCAAAGTTTAATTTATTTCCTTCATCATCTAGACCAACACTGGCAAATTTAAATAGAAACAAGTACCATGAAACTATATGTCAGGTGCATTGCAGGCTGTATATTGCCTTAGAAAATCGTACATGTTTATATATGTCTTTATTAATACACCAACACATTAGAATCAGATAGGAACTTCATTTTAATATAGTCCTGACTGAGTTAACACTTCAGGCTTAGAATTTTAAAACTGAAGTAGAAAAATTAAATAATGCAGATTAAACTTTAAAGTGTATCTTGCAATTGCCTTGCCTTCCCCCTCAAAAAAAGGGAAGGGGGCAGCTAGGTAGCATAATCAATAGAGCACTGGCCCTGAAGTAAGGAAGATCTGAGTTCATATCCAGTCTTAGACACTTGACACTTACTAGCTGTTTCACCTTGGACAAGTCACTTAACCACTTGCCTTCACCCTCAAAAAATAAATGTATGTTGCGTACACTATAGGGTTAGTTGATAAAAATTCTTTAGCATACTTCTACTTAAAGACCACCTTATCTCCTCCTACCATCACTACCACCACAACCATCTCATTTTATAGAAAACAAAGTCCAGAGTTATTGTCAGAGCAAGGTTTTTAACTTGGATCTCAATTCCCAAACCAGTATTCTTTTAGACAGGTTGTTGAAATATAATCAAGGCATATTCTGTTTTTACAGTAAATATCCAAGGTTTGCTGACATGCAACAGCTCTTCCTGAAGACCACTTCCTTTCTCTTGTAACTCAGGAGATGCATCTGTGCAGATAAGGTAATCCCTTGGACCAATTCTTCTTCTGTACATTCTATCCATAATGCTGTTTACGTAACCTAGGGAGAATAGCTAAGAATCTCTTCCAGGGTCAGCAAAGAGCTATGGGATAGAGGGAGATGATTTATACATTCACTGTGCCTCTTACCCCAAACTGCTATCTTTTTACTGTCTTTTGGGAGCCTAAATCACTGTGTTTAATACTAAAGAGACTGACTTGCTTAAACTTAGACTGATAGGATTTCCCTCCCAACTACTAGGTTTGGCCAGAGGTCAAGTCCCACCAGCTATAGCCTCCATCCTCTCTTCTATTCCCATGGGATTCCATAAGATGAAGCCTGAGCAGAGTCAAACCCCCATCAGAAATTTCCTGAGGGCTGTTTTCACCATCCTGGAACCAAATCCTGTAAAGGAAAAACAAAAAACAAAACAAAACATGTGGTTCAGTTTTCTTCCTTAGAGGAGTATAAATTTTGCCTCTTCCCCCAACTTTCCCACACTTGTACAACTTTTCTTTCCTGATACAAAGCTTTAACTCTTCCTTTCCTGTGCCTTGTAGGTCTAGTTCTGCTCTAAGCTTTTCATTTCTACCCCAAGACTTCATAATTATTAGCGATGGTTGATAGAAGTTTTTGGCATTATAATATGCACCCAAATTTTTCTCTAGGAATAAGTCATCATTATCAGCCTCCTTTTCAACCCAGGTGCTTGTGTAATTAGAGTGAAAAAGAATTATATTGCTTAACCAATACTACAAAAAACATTTCATAATTTGGATAGGAGAGAATGCTGTTCCCTTTCTCAGTCATCTGTGCCTCTGAGAAGGCTTATTTAGGTGATAATTCTGGCATTGATCTTCACCTGGCCTGCAACTATCCTAATTCAACACAGTGTTCAGACAAAGAAAATAAACAGCTTCCAGAATGCCTGCAAGCTCAAAAATATAATGTAATGACAAATGTCACAAGTTACCTCCACATTGGTAATTAGTGGACTATCTGATGTGGTATCGAATTTAAATGTACTAGCTCTTTCTGTGATATCTGATTCTCCGAAAATTACAGAATATCTAATGAGATCTAACTCTGTGACATCTTATTTCCAACAGGGAAAAAATCCATTTCTTGGAAATAGATATGAAGAAGTCAGTCATAACAAAAACCAAAAAAAATTAAGATGGGAAAAAAAATGATAGATTAAATCATTTAATTCAGTACATTGCAAGCAACCTCTGCTATATGTCAAAAATGGAGAAGATTTAAATGCTCACACTCTTGGGAGGCAGCATTAGGGGCAATGTCTAGAGAGCTGGCCTTAGAAACAGGAAGCCAAGGACTGAGATTTGCCTTTCACTCACTAGGGCTATCTGATCCCAGGCAAGTCACTTAACCTATCCATGCCTCCAGGCAACTCTCTGTGACTATTGCAGAGAAGGTCTATCTATACCTATATTTGTAAAGGAAATATCTTCATCAAGAATTTTTGCCACAATGGAAGCAAAGGCTGATTTTTTTCCTTTTTTTTTGGAGGGGGAAGGCAGGGCAATTGAGGTTAAGTGACTTGCCAAAGGTCATACAGCTAGTAAGTGTTCAGTGTCTGAGGCTATATTTGAACTCAAACATCCTGACTCCATGGCCAATGCTCTATTCACTATGCCACCCAGACTCCCACCCCCCCCCAATTTTTTTTAAAAAGGGAGCTTAGAGGAGGTGTTGGAATCAACTTATATTAGTGAAGCAAATGCATATTAAGAAAAGATTGTCCAGGACATAGTAGGGGTCAGAAGTATCAATGGAAGTGAAGAGTAGGAAAAGGGAAAGGATAATTATGTTCTTATGTAAATAAATTACAAGTATTGATAAAAATTAAAAGCTTTTCCAATGAGAATGCCTAGTAGGTACAGTGGTTTCTATATGTGAAGGTATAATCGTTAACCTTTAGGGGTAACTCTCATTAATATATTAACAATTTGCACTATATGTATACTTTAGACCATTTATCTATGCTGTTCTTGCTATCTGTTCTTCATTTTTGAAGAGAACCAGTTAATCACAGTATGTCTTGATTTGAACTCTAAGTGAGGTAGAATAGCATGGATTCATCTCCTCATTCTTTATTCCAGTCATCAAAGTCCAGTGGCAAGACAACTGGTGATATCCCAGGATGCAGTGGGTGATCTTGGTATCATTGATATCTGGTCAAGCTATAAGCACTACATAGGACCTGCTTCAGCCATATTCATGGACATTGGAACAAATTGTTCTCACCTGGATGTTCCACATCCTTAGGGTAGACATGCCCTAACCCACGTATGAGTTTGAGGCCTGTTGGTTACCTTTAACATGGTTTAGTCCTTCTGCCAAGATGGTTTCACCAGGGCATGGCTACTGCACATGCTCCAGTTTCTTGGAGCCACAATAAGAGTTGGCTGGCAGATGCACATCAAAGGTGGATGAGCAACCTTGAAAAGGGCTTAGCAAATCTTCACTAGAGGTGCTTGTCCTTGAATATCCTATACATCTCCAGAGAATAGGCTTCTGAATAATCCAGGCTATTCTCTATAGTGCTGGTATCTTTGATATTTCAAATAATACAGAGCAGGAAGGTGATGACACACTTCACAGAGACATTTCTTTTACTACTTAAAGGTAGCGAGGGAACTGCAGTTGCGATCTTATGAGATTTAAAGTTTGTAGATGATTGCCAATGAGAAATAAGATTATTTTTGTATGTATCATTTCAGTAAACTTATTTTATGTTAAGCAATGTTTTATCAGCATTGAAACTAACTGGTTCTTCAGTGTTCCAATAGTATAATCATAATTGATATAACCCTTAGATTTGAAAAATAATGACAACATTAATAGTGACAATCAATCTGTGAAAAGAGCTGTACAAAACCTCTGAAGTTTGGGACAGTGCTCCCTCCAACCTGGAAGCAGAATCTTACATAAAAAAAAAACATTTAAAAGTCAAGGAATAGGCTAGGAAAATGAACAAACAATAGAAAAAAATCTGACTGTAGGCTGTTACCATGGTGACAAGGAAAATCAAAACAAATACTCAGAAAACAGCAAAGTCAAAACTCCTACATACAATACCTCCAAGAAAAAAATTATGAATTGTTCTCAGGTCATGAAAGAGTTCAAAAAGAAAAAACAAAGTAAGAGAAGTGGAGGAAAAATAGGAATAGAAATGAGAGTGATGCCAGAAAATAATGAAAAATGAGTTAACTGATTAAAGAATACACAAAAAATGAATAAAATAATATCTTTAAAAACAGACTAGGCCAAATTGTAAAAGAAGTCCAAAAATCAACAAAGAGAAGAATGCCTTAAAAAGCAGAACTCGCCAAATGGAGGTCCAAAGGTTCATTGAAGAAAATAATTCCCTAAAAATTAGAATGGAGCAAATGGAAGCTAATGATTTAATGAAAGATGAAGAATTTTTTTTAAAACCAAAAAAATGAAAAACAAAAAGGAAGGCAATGTGAAATATCCTGTTGAAAAAGCAAATGACCTGGAAAATAGGTCCAGAAGAGAGAATTAAAAAATTATTGACTACTTGAAAGCCACCATCAAAAAAAGAGCCTAGACATCTTCTTTTGAGAATTTATCAAGGAAAACAGCCCAAATATTTTAGAACCAGAAGGTAAAATAGAAATTAAAACAATCCACCAATCACCTTCCAAAAGAGATCCCAAAAGGAAAATTCCCAAGAATATTATAGCCAAATTCCAGAGTTCTCAGGTCAAGGAGAAAATATTGCAAGAAACCAGAAAAAAAACATAAAAAATGGTAGAGCCACAGTCAGTATAATACAAGATTTAGCATCTTCTACATTAAAGGATTAAAGGGCTTGTAATATATTTTGGAAAGCAAATGAACTAGGATTACAACCAAGAATCACCTACCCAGAAAAACTGAGTATAATCATTGGGGGTGGGGTGAACTATTCAATGAGATAGAAGACTTAAAAGCATTCTTCATTAAAAAAAAGACCAGAGGTAAATAGAAATTTGACTTTCAAATACAAGACTCAAGAGAAGCATAGAAAGGAAAATAAGAAAGGGAAATCCTATGAAATTAAGTTAAATAATTTACATTCCTACATGGAAAGATGATTTTTGTAACTCATAAAACATTTCTCATTATTAGGGTAGTTAGAAGGAATTTACATAGAAAGAGGTCAAAAATGTGAGTTGAATATGAAGGCATGATATCTAAAAAAATATAATCAAGAGGTGAGAGATAAATGTGCTGGAAGAGACAGGGAAAGGTAGAGTGGGGTAAATTATCACACCTAAAAGAGGTAAGAAAAAGTTTGTACAGTGGAGAGAAAGAAGGAGAAACACAGGGGGAGGCAGTGAACCTTACTTTTCAGAATTGCCTCAAAGAGGGAATAACATACACACTCAATGGGGTATAGAAACCTATCTTACCCTACAGGAAAGTAGGAGGGGAAAGTGATAAGAGAAGGGGGATGGGTCATATAAGGGAGAGCAGATTGGGGGAGGGGTAGTCAGAAGCAAAACACTTTTGGGGAGGGGCAGGATGAAAAGAGACAGACTATAAGAATAAATAGGGGAGATAGGATGAAGGGAAATACAGTTAATAATATTAACTGTGAAAAAAAATTGAAGCAAGTTTCTCTGATAAAGACCCATTTCTCAAATACATAGAGAATTGAGTTAAATTTATAAAAATAAGAGCCTTTCTCCAATTGATAAATGATCAAAAAATATGATCAGTTTTTGGATGAACTAATCAAAGTCATATAGAGGCATATGGAAACAACTCTCACTCTTGATTGAAGAAATTCAAATAAAAACAAGTATAAGGTACTACCTCATACCTATTAGATTGATTAATAGGACAGAAAAGGTAAATGACAAATTTTGGAGGAAATGTGGAAAAAAATGAGACAATAATGCACCGTTGGAGGAATTATGAAATAATTCAACCATTCTTCAGAGAAATTTGGAACTATGCTAGAAGGGTTCTAAAGCCATACATAGCCTTTGACTCAGCAATGCCACTATTGGATCTTTATCCTAAAAGATAAAAGGAAAAGGACCCACATGTACAAAAATATTTATAGCAGCTCTTTTCTGAGGGCAAAGAATTCGAAATTGAGAGGATGCCAATCAATTGGGAAATGGCTGATCAAGTTATGGTATATGGTTATGATGGAATATTATTGTGTTATAAGAAATAATGAATAGGTTGATCTCAGAAAAATACTGGAAAGACTTGAATATGCAAAGTGAAATATACTGTGTACAGATTAACAGCATTATTGTAAGATGATCAGCTGTGAATGGCAACTATTCATTTCTGAATACTTATGATAAAAAAATGCTATCCATCCCCAGAGAAAGAGCTGATGGTGTCTGAATACAGATTGAAGCATATTTCTTTTTTACTTTCTTTGTTTATCCTGAGGTATTTTTGTGTATATTTTCTTTCACAACATGACTAATATGGATATATCTTGCACGACTACACATGTATAAGCTACATCTAACTACTTGCTGGGGGAAGGACGAGAAGGAGGAAGAAAGAGAGTTTGGAACTCAAAGTTTTAAAAATGAATGTTAAAATTGTTTTTACATGTAACTGAGGAAAATGTTTTAATAAACTCTTTTAAAGCAATAAAGTATCTCATATCCTTTTCCCCCCCAGAGAATTAGATTAGTGTTTAAATGGTTAAACTAAATGAGTAGTTTTAAATGGCGTGGGGAACATGCAACCTGAAGCCCACATGTGGTCCTCCAGATCCTCAAGTGTGGTCCTTTTATTGAATCCAAATTTCACAGAAGAAATCTGCTTAAAGGATTTGTTCTGTAAAACTTGGACCTAGGTGAAAAACTGCACCCAAGGACCTAGAAGACCACATACAGCCTTGAAGCCAAGGGTTCCCTACCCTTGATGAATTCTAGCATCAATATAGGAGAACGTCTCCAGTGGAGCCCCCTAGGAATCTGTGGTTGGCCCTGTACTAGTTGTGGTTGTGTTCTCCATTTTCAAAGAGGACCATGGCATCAGGGAAATGATGACATGACTTGCAGTTGAATTGGATTTGAATGAGGGAGCGTTGTGCAAGGACACCAACCTCATTTTCTCCTCCAGAGTCATCTGGATCTGGTAACAAGATACTCTTTAGGATGACTGGAGACGACCCAGGATGCAATGGGTGACCCTGGCCTAAAAGGGTCTAAAGTTAAGGCATTTTCAGGTACTCAGAGAGAAGTAATGCCCATTCAGTGAATAGGCCTCTTTAAGAAGAACTGGTCAATCCTTTTATCAATGACTTGGATAAAAATATAGAAATTATGCTCATCAAGTTCTGTGAGAGTCATCTGAAAGAGATAGTTAACAAATTAGACAACAGAATCAGGATACAAATGAATCTTGACAGACTAAAGCACTAAGCTAAATGAATTAAGATGAAATTCAATAGTGGTAAATGTATAATCTTGCACTTGGGTACCAAAAATTCAGCCTCACAAGTGTAAACTGAAAAAGGCAACGTGGTTACACAGCACTTTTTGGAAGATCTGAGACTTTTCACAGTCTGAAAACTCAAATGTAAATCAGGAGTGTAGTGCGGCAGATAAAAACATTAATGTGATCTAGGGATGTAGAGTTTATTATGAGAATATACCTTCCAGTAAGAGGGAGGGAGGTCATAGTTTCAGTGTATGCTGCCCTCATCAGATTTCATTAGGAGTGCTGGGTTCTATTCTGGTGCTCTAGTTTAAGGACGTTGATTAATTATCTGGAGAGTGTCCAGGGAAGGACAAGTAGAGTGGTGAATAGTTTTAAGTCCATATTATATGAGGCTCGCCTAAAGGAACTGACATGTTTCAGCCTGGAGTATACAATATTCAGAAGGATATGATAACTGTCTTCATGTATTTGAAGGTTTGTCATGTGGAAAGGGGATTAGATTTGTTTACTTTGACATCATAGGGCCAAACAAGGAGAAAAATCAGAAGCTGAAAATTTAAGAGCAATCCAAAAGTGGAATGAGATGCCAGGAGAGTTGGGAGGTTCTCCTGTCTTGTTTCATGTTCAATCAGAGTTTGTGATTTTCAGATATGTTATAGAGGGGATGTCTTTGGTATATAGGACGAGCTCCATGGTTGCTAAGATTACTCTCAACTCTCACATTCTGCGAGTCTGATTTCAAACATTCCTTTCAGATCTAACTTCTGTAATGTTAAATTGTTCACTTTCTGCCTCTTTCCAAAACCACATTTAATAAGAATAATGAGTATGTTGGGGTGACTGGGTGGCACAGTGTAATAGAGCACTGGCCCTAGAGTCAGGAGGGCCTGAGTTTAAATCCAGCCTCAGACACTTGCCACACTTACTAGCTGTGTGACCCTGGGCAAGTCACTTAACCCCAATTGCCCTGCCCTCCTCCTCCTCCCCCCAAAAAAAAGAAAAGAAAAAAGAAAAATGAGTATGCTGTTTTTCTTTATTTTTACAATTTAATATATTATTTTTCCAAATTAAATATAAAAACAGCTTTAACATTCTTTTTTTTCAAATTTTGGTTTCCAAATTCTCACTTCCTCCCCATCCACCTCATTGAGAAGAGAAATAATTTGACATAGCTTATACATGTATAGTCATGAGAAACACATTTCCATTGTAAGTTACACTGTGACCAAAAAAAAGCCAACCAGAAAAATAAAGTATCTTTGATATGAATGCAGCCCCTCCCCCCAGTTCTTTCACTGGAAATAGAACCTTTCATGATAAGTACTTAAAGATTTCCTTGGATCATTGTATTGCTGAGAAAAGCGAAGTTGATCACAGTAGATCATCATCTAGTATTGCTTTTACTGTGTACAATGTTCTTCTGGTTCTGTTTATTTCACTTTGCTTCAGTTCATGTCTTTCCAGGCTTTTCGGAGAGTGCCCCACTTATCATTTCTTGTAGGACAATATTATTCCATCACAATCATATGGAATGGCTTGTTCAGTCATTCCCACTTGACAGATATTCCCTCAATTTCCAATTCTTTACCACTACTAAAAGAACTGCTTTAAATATTTTTGTACACATAGATCCTTTTCCTTTTGTTTTTTATCTCTGGGATAAAGACCTAGTGAAATTGCTCGGTCAAAAGTTACATGTGTGGTTTTATAGCCCTTTGGATATAGTTTCAAATTGCTCTCCAGAATGATTAAATTGATAAACAACTTCACAAGCAGTGTGTTAGTGTTTTAATTTTCCTACTTCCCAATATTTGTTATTATCCTTTTTTGTCATATTAGTCAATCTGATAGGTATGTGGTAATAGGATAGAGTTGTTTTAATTTGCATTTCTCTAATCAATAGAGATTTAAAGCATTTTTTCATATAACTATAAAAAGTTTTGATTATTTTATCTGAAAACTACCTATTCATATCCTTTGACCATTTATCAATTAGAGAACTGCTCTTATTTCTATAAATTTAACTAAGTTCTCTATATATTTGAGAAATGAGGTCTTTATCAGAGAAAACTGCTGTAATTTTTTTTCACAGTAATGATTACCAATCATGTATTTCCCTCTATCTTATTTTCCCTTTTTGGCCCATTAGACTTTTATACTGTCCATCCTTAAAAGTGTTTTGCTTCTGATTTTTACCTCACCCAATCTGCCCTTCCTTCTATCAACTCCACCTCTCTTCTTTTATCCCTTTCCCCTTTTCCTGGATGGTAAGATAGATTTCTGCACCCAACTGAGTGTTTGTATAATTCACTCTTTGACCCAGTTTTGATAAAAGTAAGGTTCATATGCTCCCCTTCTCCCATTTCTCCCTCTACTATAAAATCTCTTTTAGGCCCCTTTTATGTCAGACAATTTGCCCCCATTCTATGTCTCCCTTTTCCCTTCTCCCTGTGCATTCTTCTTTCATGCCCCTTACTATATTTAAATTTTTTAGATAATCATGGCCTTGTACTCAACTCACACCTGGGTATGTTTTCTGTCTATGTATACTCCTTTTAACTGTCCTAATGATTGGAAAGCTTTTCGTAGTTATAATCTACAGTCTATTTTACAGGTGAGTTGTTTTTCCTATGAGATATTTTCTTCTATTTTTGTTCATTCTTTAGATTTTTAAATTATTTCTAGATGTCTTATAGAGTCATTAGCCTCCACTTTCCCAATTCTAATCTTTTAAGAAATTATTTTATTCAGTGAGCTTTTATACTTCTTTTTTCCATTTGTTCAATTCTGCTTTTCAAGGCACTCACACATACACATACACACAAGCACACACATATATGTTTATGTATATGTATAAACACATAAACAATGTACAATGCATTATGTGTAGACCTATGTGTGCATACATACATATATGCAGATTATGAGCATAAATAACTGTATATTTTGTATGCATGTATGCATGTGCACATAAACACAGAACATATGTGTCCATACATCTTACATATGCATGTACACACATAGAGATATGGAGGTAGGTGATGCAGTTTTGAGAGAGTGCAATGTTAATGAAATCAGAAGATCTTCCTTGCCCCTTTCTATTGTCACCTAGTAAAGGCACTTAGCTCCTTACTTCAAGTTAACACCTTGGGAGTAGTTAACACCTTAACAGGAAGGGGCTGAACAGGGAGGAGCTATACTGTATATATATGGAAGAGAACCTGAAGGACCATGAGATTTTCTCAGTTACCACCTGGAGACTGCACCTTTGGCTGAGATCCTCCTTCTGCAGC
>JAQQSW010012751.1:0-12463 GCA_028646575.1 Pseudocheirus occidentalis
GGCATAGGAGGTCTTCCTTGTGTTTGTCCTGGTGACACAGTCACATATGCTGCCAGCAATTGTTTGCAAATTTCCTTGAGATTGTGTGTATTTGTGAGAGGGTGTGTACCAGCTTTGTGGGGGAAAATATCTTATTGATACATTTCATGCAATGTCATTTTTAATACCTTTGCTTTGAAATAAGTAGATAACTGTGGGCTTATGAACTATGTGACCAACTGTGGAAATTGGGGAAGGGGGCAGCGGTGTCTATAGTCTATGTTCTAGAAGTTTGCCAAGAATCAACGTCAGGTTCACTGACTTATGGTTGGCAGATTCTGCTTTCTTTTCTTTTTTGAAGGTTGAAAATTTGCTCAGCTATAGTCCAGCTTTAATTTTTTTTTACAATCTTTAAAATATTACTAACAGTGGCCAGCAATTACATTTTTGTGTGTGTGTTCTTTCCATGGACATAGTTCATCTGGGCCAGGTGATTTGAATTCATTTTGTCATTGAATTCATGACTTTATATAAGCCATTATTAATCAGTTGTTTTTTTTTCCAGTGCAAAGATCATCCTCCCATGTAGAGAAAGCGCAAGCTCAGTGATTGATCTCTTACCATTTACTTTATTTACTTTCCCGTCTCTTCCAATTTGTCACTTAACCTCAGCACCTTTTAGAGATTTTCTTCTCAAAGGTCACAACTAACCTCTTAATCATCATATCCAATGCATTTGAAGGGATTTGTCCTTCCTTTTCATCCTCCTTTACTGCTTTGCAGTTTTTGACACTGTTGACTGGATATTCTTTCCTCTCTTATCTTCAGATACTGTCTTCTCCCATTTCTTGTTCCCTTGACTGATTTGTCAATCTCTTTTCAACTCCCTATGCTATGTGTACTCCCAGGATGTTTCTTTAGTGTTCTTCCATCTCTACAATCGCATTTATCATTCTGCTATCACTTCCAAATCCATGCCTACATCTCAAACTCCCTAATTCTAAGAAGTTCAAATTAACCGGAACATCGCACTAGTTCCAAATACTACATGTCCAAAATCAAGCATATTAGCCATCCACAAGAAACTATTCCTTCCTTTGGCTTCATTATTTCAAGTCAGTGGAGTCACCATCTATTCTGATGTGGGTAACCTTTGACTCTTTCCTTTCCTGAGTCTCTTGCTTCCAAGAAGTTGCCAAATTCTTACAGTTCTACTTCTCTCTATAATAGTTCCTAGACTATTGAAGTGACCTCTTAACAATTTTGGGGGGGGAGGTCCTCTTCATTATCCTTTCCTTCTGACCCTTCCTTCCCAAAGCTTACCTTCCTTTTGTTTCATGTTACTCCTCCATCCAAAATAGTTTGACTCTTTACCTGACTATGCAGTAAAGTCTCATCTCATTCTATTGTCTCTTCTTACTCCATTTCTTACGCTCTTTCTCTAGTCAAAATGAATTACTTCTACTCATTGAGCCCTGCACATGCTTCACGCTTTCATTCATCCACGCACTTCCTTGTGTTATTGCCAGTTCTTAGATTTCCTATTTCCTACTTTTTGCCTTTTGAATTCATCCTTTATTCCAAGGATTCTTAATGTTTTTTTGGATTGTGGATACTGGCAGACTGGTAAGGCCTATAGACTCCTAAGAATAATAGTATATTTTTAATTCTGTTTCATTTTTATTTTAAAATGTTTTTAAAAGTACTAAAGGAAATACTAGTTAAATAAAGAGTTTTTAACCCAGTGCCCACAAATTATACATACATACATACAAACATGCATACATATATACATACATTTACATACATATAATTGTTCCATCATTTTGGTTGTATCTAACTCTTTGTGACCCCATTTTGGAATTTTCTTGGCAAAGTTATTGGAGTGGTTTGCCATCTTCTTCTCTAACTCATTTTACAGATAAAGAAACTGAGGCAAAAAGGGTTAGGGAATTTGCTTAGGGTAGGAAACTAGGAAGTGTCTGAGGACTAATTTGAACTCAGGAGGATGAGTCTTCCTGACTCCAAGCCCAGTGCCCTATCCAATGCACCCCACCAAGCTGCCTATATATAGAGATGGGGGAGAAAGGGGGAGAGAGAAAGAGAGACGGTATTTCAATATAACTGGCTTCCTTTGTACTCCTATTCATCTGCCTTATGCATTTAAAAACACCCTGAGAAGGGCTCCATAGGCTTCACCAAACTGCCAAAAGGGTCCATGACACAAAAAAGTTAAAACCTCTGAAGCTGAGGTTAGTGAATGATAATCAGTGGCATTTATATAGCACTTTAAAATTTGCAAATATTTTGTTCTCCTAACAACCCTGTGAGTGCTAGTAATGTCCTTATTTCATAGATGAGGAAACTGATGCAGGTAAAGCTTAGGTGACTTGCCCAGGGTCATAAAGCTGGAAGATATATGAGACAGGATTGACTTCAGGTCTCCCTGACCTTAAATCCAGCACTCTATTCACCATGCCACATAGCTGCAGAGTGAAAACAATGATGTCATTTTTTTTCCACATCCAACTTCACAATCCCTGTGGAATCTATCCACAAAAACCTTAGGGGTCTCTGAACCCCAGGTTCATAAAGGTCCCTGCTTTGGTCCATCTCAGATGCTACTTGCTGCATGAAGCCTTCTTGATCTTACCAGTTGATAACAAATTTTTCCCCTTCAGACTTTATATAACACCTTGTTTGGATATCTTATACAATTATTTTGTACTGTAATTACTTTTGAAGGTCTAACATCCCCCTGCTAGACTGTAAGTTGCATGACAGCAGCGTCCTATCTTACATAATCTTTATTTCCTGCAATGTCAAGCTCAGTTTTGTGCACATAGTGAGCACTTAATACTCATTGAATATGGATTCTTCAGTTATGCATGAATCTTCCAAAGAGGCACCAAGAGAATGTGCAACTCTAGACTTAGCTCTACAGGTAGGTGGCACGGTCAATAGAGTCCTGAGCGTGGGGTCAGGAAAACATGAGTTTAAATCTGGCCTCAGACACTCACTAGCTGTTTGATTCTGGCCATATCATATGTCTTTATTTAAATGCCTCCATTTCTTCAACTTTAAAATGGAGACTATAACAGCGCCTGCCTTGCAGGATTGTTGTAAGGATAAAAAAAGAGATAATATTTATAAAGCATTTAGCTCAGGACCTGGATAATAGTAGGTGCTTAATAAATGCTTGTTTTCTTCTTTCCTTTCCTAAAGAAACAGAGCAGGAACCAGGCATGTTGGATGCCCCATTTTCCAATACATTTTGTGATTTGAGTCTGATACAGAGGCCATGGCCTACTTATTAAGCATTTCCCTTGAGGGGTCATTAGCAATGAGATACTGAAACATATTCTCTCTCTTATGTTTGGAATGGTGCTGGCTATAATCCAGCTCTTGGCAAGCGAGATAGGAGAAAAAGTCAGATAACAGCAGGTTAAAAAAGGTGGAGGCCCCAACAGGACCGTTGAACAGAACTAAAACACTTTAAAAGCACGATTCCCCCTGGCAAAAGTCTGCCCTGGCCATGTCCTTTCCTCCACTCCCAGCAAGACAGCTGACCCTTTATCGGGCATTTGAGACCCTTCCTGGCCACCAGGACACTGTGCTCAGCTGGAACAATTCATTTTGTTTACAGCCCCACCTGTCAGTCCCTGACACTCCAGTCTCAGTCTCCATGGAGCTTCCACCCCGCCCCCCTCTCCAAATGAGCTCTTCCCAAGGATAAGAGCAGAAACTGACAAGGGGTAAATGCCAAAGTTCCCCTTACCCAGCAAGCAAGGCTATTATCACTATGTATGAAGGGATGCATCATCACTCACAGTAGACTCAGCTGAGCAGCCATTGCAAAATGGTACCTTTGGGTGCATTCTTCTCTTCATTCCTTCACATTGTTCGCATTGACACATGAAGGAGCCCCAACCTTCCCTTCCCTTCCCTTCATTTCATTCCCAGAGAAAAAAAAAGCAGCATTTCTGTTCCCATTTTTCTTTTATACCAACACTGAGAGTGGAGCATAGCCTAGGATACACTTCCCCAGGGCTCTCCTTCCCCCTCCAGCCTTTCTATCTCAGCTGGGTTGCATTACTGCCAAGATGCTTACTGCAGGCTGAATGTTTGAACAGGGACAAGGCAAACTTCCTTAAGCTGCTTATTCTAACTCGAGGATTGTGCTTCCTAGTCAATTGATACTGGAAATAATTACTTCTTAGGACCTTTGAAAACCAAATGTGTAAAGAGAAATTAAAATCTAATTAAATGGATGTAGGCAGTTCTGTCTGAGCTGACAACTCCTAAGCTCCTGTAGTTTGTCAAAGGTTATATTATCTTTCTGTCCCTAGGAGTTCCAGACTCCTGCTCTCTCCTCTACCAGACCTCAGCTTCTCCTCCACTTCCCAGCCTCTACTCCCCATTGCCCATCTTGGATCCTGCTTATTCCTAAGTAGGAGAAAATGCATTGGAAGACCTTTGTCTTCTTGGAACCCTTTCAGCCCCACTGCTTAGGCTGGTGAGAGACAAGGATAAGAAACAAAGGACATTATGGTTACCACAGCCCCTCTGCCATGGGGCAGCTGAAGGTGCTAGCGGGGTAATTGGTTTCTAGTTAGTGAAATCACAGCAGCAGCATCTATCATCAAAGCTTTTTTGCCAACATAACAGTTATTATTCCCTGGGTACCCCTCCCCACTCCCTTATGAGCCATTTCATTTTCTCTGACTTGTCAGAAATGAGCATTTGCATCAATGTATCAGCACTCCTGTTGTAATTGTGTAATAATGTTGTTGTTTTCTCCCTAGCTCTGCTATCAGCAGGCAGTGTAGATACAAGTTTGATATCTGCAGTGACTGCCACACACACAGCGAAGCCCAAGCCAGCTCAGACATTGATTCCCTCCCTAAGTACACTAGGTTGAGATCATAAAGTCAAGTAGCTTTTTTGTTTGTGAACTAAAAAGGCAGGGAAATTCTTTCATCCCTGAGAATGTGGTCCAGAGAGCTGTTGGGGTTTGTAGACTTAGAATGGAAAGAGACTTCAAAGGCTATTTAGTCCAAACACTTCATTTTAAAGGTAAGTAAGAAACTGAGACCCAAAGAATTTAAGTGACTTGACAAAGATCACCAAGGTAGTAATTGTCAGGAATAGGATTTGAACTCAGGTTCTCTAACTCCAGTGCTAGTGATCTCCACGGTATTTGGTCCTTCCTTTGTACGATGGAGTTTCTTCTGCCTGGCTAGCCAGGAACTGGGCTTTCTGGGTTCTAGTCTTAATTTTCCAATAAATTCACTGTGAGAGAATGAGCTCTTTGGAAGATTTCTGATCACCTCTCTTCATGTCGATGTGAACAGTTTTAGTGGAAAAATAGACACCAGTCAGTCTCCTACCCAAGCCCAGATGGTTGATAGTAGAAATATCTGCCTCCTTTGTGTACTTTTTGCCCTGTATTCCTTTAAGGAACCGTTAGAGGAAACAGGAGACATGAGAAGGCGCATCTCGCCTCTCCCCACTGCTTCTTTGCAGAAGTGAGGGCTCTATGAGTTCACAACATTGCATGTACAACATTGCATAACATCAGGCTAACCAATATGCTGGTTAAGTTTTGCCGAACTCTGCTCTCTTTTTTTAATTCTTTGTTATAATTGATAGTTATTTGGAAAGGATTGGTAGAAAAATAGAGTTAGAAATGCAAGATATGACAGTTCCAGAGGACTGATGATGAAACATGCAACCTGTCTCCTGAGAGACAGAGAGAGATCATAGACTCAGCACACATTGAAACACATCTCTTTTGGTCATAGCAAATGTGGGAATTTGTTTTGCTTGACTATGAATAGTATTTCTTAGAAATTTTGTTTTTATTTTTTCATTGGGGATGGAAGAGCAAGAAAATAATTTTTTTTACTCATTTTAAATTAAAAGAAAAGAAGAAGAAAAAAGAAAGTTATATAAAAAAAAGAAATCAATAAAATTTGTCAAAAAAAAAAAACCAACTCCGAGGGAAAGAATGCCTCCTTCACTTCTTGGCAGCAAATCCTTCAGTACAGCCCCTTATGATAGAAATGCACACTACTATGCCTGGCTCCTGTCCCTTCCACCCTCTATCTGTCCCCACCCTGGTCGCTGAGATCTCTCTGTTCCTGCAATAAGTTCACTTAGTACTGCGATTTTGGCTTGTCTTTTTCTAGATATGTTTTCCTGGCCATGAAGGTGACTAAAGCAGGGACTGTACAATGCTTAGAGCTTGGTCATGCACCAAAGAAGCCATCCTGGGCCATCTCGAATCATCCTGACTTTTGTCTTGCCCTTGGATTTTGATGACATTGAGAGAGTGAGGCTGATGACTTTATGTAACTTTGACTCACTTAAATCCATTTCATATGGAAATCAAGACATCAGCTCGATGTCATTAGTCCTCTTACAAAATGAAAGACAAACAACAAAAGTTATGTGCCAGGCACCCTGCTAAGTGCTTCACAAATATTATCTCACGTGATCTTCACAGCAGTTTAGGAATCTGAGACAGATAGTCATTAAGTGACTTGTGCAGGCTTACAACTTTTGGAACTCATGGACAATCTTGAATTATCTACAAGACTATCACTTCCCATAGTCAACTTCTTAAATTTATTATGGGGTCTTCATCTTAGTGCCTTAAATTCATCCTGGTTCATTCTAGGGTACTGTAAAATGTGCATGGTAAGAGGTATGGTAAGGCTGGATTTGTCAAGAATTAACATTTGTGGTTGCCCTCCATCAATCCTGTCTGATGCCATACACAGAGAGCCTCTGGAAGGCTATGCAAGAGAAGAATGACATGAAGTTGATTGGCAGTCTACCTCTAACTCCTCTCTCTTCCCCTATGTGGGTGAAATGACATCATATTTGGACTGGTAGCAAGTGATTGCTTTTTATTTATACAAATTGGAGACATATGGGAGAGTTCATCTCATTCCATGGTAAATGATTAATTAAGCAGCTAGTGCTGGAAACAAGGTAGTGGAAGGGGCACCTGAGTGCTATGACTTTATCTCACCAGACCCAAGCATGCTAATAAGCAACAGACTAATAGAGACTGGAAAATACTAGGATTTTTTTAAGGGACAGGGGATTCCAAAAGGACAGACAGGGGTATGTGAGCTGTTACTTCTGGACACACATAACAATGATGGATTTCTTCTGGGCTCACAAATGCATTCAAATCTGACACACACATACATACATACATACACACATACATACATGAATGCATGCATACATACATACATATACATACAGTCAATACATTATTTATGATAAAAATGTGAATAATTCAACTTGTCCACATTTAGCAGGTATCTGCAGAAAAGCCAGCTTCAAAATAGATCTTGACTCTTGGAAACTGTCCATCAAATGACAGGTGAAAAGGCCCTCTGTCTAGTATATGTGCAGTGTGCTGGAGAATGAAGGAAGGGGGGAAGGGAGGGTTTAGCAGGAGTGTGAGTGCTTCACCTCAGGTCCAAGCCCTGATACAGGGAATTCCCTTCCTAGAAAAGATTTGGCAATATGATCTCTGCAGTGAGGCATGGGGATCTGATTTAAGCATCTTATCTTTGAGAGCTAATTTTAAAACACTTGGAATCATAGCTCTACAGATGGAAAGGACCTATAAGGTCATTTAGTCTGACCCCCTTATTTTATAATTGAGAACCTTAGGCCTTGAGAGGTCACATAACTTACCCAAGGTCAGATAGGCAGTGTCAGAGCCAAGATGCAGAAGTGTTTTTTCTCCAGCATAAATTATGCTTTTTGCCCTTCCCCCACCCTGGAATCAAAAGCAAGTTGTTAAGAGTAAAAACTCTTCTGCACCTTCTCCTCCAGACTATGGGGGAAATTATCATAGAGAAACAGATTTAGAACTGGAAAACATTTTAGAGGTCATCTAATCCAACTCCCTTATTTTAAAGATGAGAAAAAAAGAGCTATAGAGAAGTTAATAACTTCCCATGATCACAGAGTTAGTAAGCGGTAGAAGAGGGATTCTGATCCAGTCTCTAATATGCTGGTATCCAGATGATGTTTCCTCTGTAAATTATGTTTACGTAAATGTATGTGTGTATGTTGGGGGGAGGGGAAGGGATGAATTTGACAAGATAAAATCACCTGAGGACTTTAAGATCCCCCGAAGAAAGGTATTGTCATAGAGAAGGCAATATGGCATTAAAAAAAGAAAGAAAACTAAAACTAGGAGACATGAGTTCTAATCTCATTTACTACATTCCTGGGAAAAACTCAGTCTGTGCCATATTCACGTGCTTAGATGATCAAAAACGGATACTGAGTGATTATTCTATCATAAGGTAATCCCTCTTTTGCTTTTGGGCAGTTTGGTTGTTGAAAGCGGAAGAAAATAAACTTTGGTGACAGAAAATGAATTTATGTAAAAGAAAATAACTAAATCAACTTGTGAAGGGTCTAAGGTACTGCACCTTTCATATGTGAAGTTTAGTTGAAAAGGGGGACAGAAAAACTTTTAAAATCATGTGTAAAGAAATGTAAAGAATGCGCCAGTAGGAAGAATGAGTAGAAGTCAGAGCATCTGTTTGAGGATGAAGAGATTTCTATGGCTGCATCTCATTTGCATGTAACTACTCTACTTTTAGAATGTGAAGTTAGGGGTAAAATATTTACCAAAAAGTCCATCACGTAGCTGTTTGGAGATTATTAGATACTTTTTTAAAAGACTGTTGGTTGCATAACTAAAAGAAAAGTGGATTTTTACCATATAAAAGCAAGATGAGTCATTGAGTACCAGTAGGATCTAATTTGAGTCATTGAAGATATTGAGGAAACTAGAAGGAAAAGGAATAGGATTAATAACAGTGAAGAAAGGAGCAGATACTCCTTTGGTCAATTGACAGAAAAACTTCCACTGCTAAATTTGTAAGGTTACTAATAGACTCATTTTACAGATGAGGAAACTGAGGGAAAGAGGATTAAGTGACTTGTGCAGGATCACACAGCTAGTAAGTTTCTTAGGTTAGATTTGAACTTGGAAATCTTCCTTACTCCTGGCTTGGCGTTCTATTCACTGGGTCACCTAGCTCTTTCTCCCTCCACAACAGGGTCATTCATAGGACCTTGGATTTGAAATATAGTCACATGGTGCTATTTCTTTCCTTAAAACCTAGACTTGTCAGTGTGATAGCAAGTTAGAATAAGGGGGAGACAGAGAGACAGAGACAGAAAGACAGAGAGAGAGAGAGAGAGAGAGAGAGAGAGAGAGAGAGAGAGAGAGAGAGAACCATAGACTATGCAAAGAGATTCGTTATGGGGTTCTATGACAGGTCTTCTGCAAAGGTACATTGTATAGGTACATCTGGGATTTACTGAGGATGCTCTTTTTATTGACAGGAAGCCTTTGGAGACAGTTTCTATCTAGGATTTAATAGGTACCTTAGTGCCACAGGGATCTATTAGAGGAAGAATTTTCTAATTAAAAAAATATTTTTTTCTGGTATATTTCTCCTTTCACTAGTCAGTCCATTTTCTGTGAGATAAAATTTTGATTATATGAATATTTAAGCATTAATATCTGTAATTTACTGTACCTATTTTTAAGTATGAGGGCTAATATTAATAATCAAGATTTAGCATATCTAGAGCACTAGTGTTTCATAATGGAGATAGAGATGTACAGAGGATTCTCGGTTAAGGGAATGCCACTGACCTAAGAAATAAAGATAGTAAGGATATTTCATAAGATAATAACTTCAAATTTCTTTGAATGAAGAATGAGTAAATAAAAAGCATTTATTTAGCTCAAATTATGTACAAAATGGGACAGGTAGACTGGGTTTGGAATCAGGAAGACTCATCTTCATGAGTTCAAATCTGGCCTCAGCTCACTAACTATGTGACCTGGACAAGTCACCTAACTTCATTTTTCTGTTTTCTCTTCTCTAAAATGAGCTAGAGAAGTAAATAACAAACCATACTGGTATCTTTTCCAAGAATACTCCAAATGGGGTCACTAAGAGCTAGACACAACTGAAACACCTGAACAACAACAAAAATATACAGTCATCCTTTCCACATCATAAAGGGCACGGCACCCCAATGATCTGAAAAATCTGCATAAAAATTTTTGGCTCTCCTTTTATACCAGAAAATAAGTCTGAATTATTATGATATTAAAATATAAAATGTGTTCATATTATATATCACTATACATATATTTTATGCACTTCTGAGTTGCTAAATTTTTCCTGTATCATCTGCTGGCCATCATGTGTCATCTGCAGCTTCCATAAAACTCCCCCAAAATTTCCTTTTAATTTCTTATGCCAACCCATGATAATTATGATAACATTGATAACTCATGAAATTGTGATGGGGAGCGTCATGATGTAGGAGGGATAACCCTACCAATCATTGTGGGCTTTTAAAAAGAAATGAAGGGGCGGCTAGGTGGCGCAGTGAGTAGAGCACCGGCCCTGGAGTCAGGAGGACCTGAGTTCAAATCCGGCCTCAGACACTTGACACACTAACTAGCCATATGACTTTGGGCAAGCCACTTAACCCCAACTGCCCTCCAAAAAAAAAAATGAAGACAGTCTCTGCCCTCAGGGAACTTGCATTCTAATGGGAGAAACAACACATACAGAATAATGGTGGCCAAGGAGAAGCCAATTCACCTGAAAAGTTACAGGGAATGACAAATGGGGTCATTGGGTTATATATTGACATCTAATACCCAAGAACAATGACAGAGTTGATTTGAACACCATTCATGGACCCAAAACTGGAGGTTTAGGAGTAGGGAAGTAAAAAGTATATTCATATTGTTGAGGAGGATGCGGAGTTGGTGGCTGGAACCAACTAGGGAATGAAATGAAGTATGGATGAAATTTTCCTGATACAGTCATGGTCTGAAGAGCAATCTCCAGGGCAGAGTTTCCTTCAGGACACAGTCTTGTGTGACCAGTGAGGTTTTCAATGAAGGGGCTATAAAGGAGGTAGTAGGAGAGTAGGAAGTCAATGGCCTCATTTTATTTTATTATATTTTGTTTTATTTATTGGTCTTTTTTTTGGAGGGGGGAAAGCAGGGCAGTTGGGGTTAAGTGACTTGCCCAAGGCCACACAGCCAGTAAGTATTAAGTATCTGAGCTCGGATTTGAACTCAGGTCCTCCTGATTCCAGGGCCAGTGCTCTATTCATTGTACCACGTAGCAAATAGCCTCATTTTAGAATGTGAAATCGTGCTTGGTCTCCCTTATTTGGCCTTTTATAGAAAGGGAAAGTCCTATTTCAAACAGCCCAGGAATATAGAATCTGTGGTAGTGCTAGAAGGAAATTTAGAAGTCATTTGTTCCTATCCAACTTTTGTTGTCTGAAAAACCTCTTGCTTTTTTTCCCTGACCTGCTGGTTCTCTGTCCAAAAACCATTGAAATATCTGTAAAGTGCTTAGTACAGTGCCAGGAACATAAGAAGCTCTTACCCCCTTCCTTCTCTTCTCCCCAGTCATGGAATCAGGAAGACTCATCTTCATGAGTTCAAATCTGGACTCAGCTCACTAACTATGTGACCCTGGGCAAGTAACCTAACTAACAAGTCTGTTTTCTCATCTCTAAAATGAGCTGGAGAAGGAACTAATAAACCATTCCAATACCTTTGTCAAGATTACTCCAAATGGGGTCAGTAAGAGTCAGACATGAGTGAAACAACTGAACAACAACAAAAACATATAATTATTCCTTAAACATCATAAAAGTTAGGGGCATGGTGTCCCAGGGATCTGGAAAAATCTATATAAATTTTTTTTTATTCTCTCCTCCTACCTCATGCCCCATCTTTTTCATCCAGCACCCTTCTTTGCTCCACTCCAATTTGGAATTTTCTTATTCAATCTAGAAACTTGCTGTTTCCTAGCTGATAAATGTCTACATACCCATGTTCTTACTGGACAATCAGACCCTCCTCAGCAGGACTCCTGCCCAACTCAGGACCTCTCAGCTATCCTAAAGTATGGAGTAAAGCAGGAGTTCAAGACCATTATGTATTCCTTCCTCCTTTTATGTCCCAAAGACCATTATACCCAAGATTCCCTGGCAGCAGCATCCTTGGCTGTGTCCTTTTTCCATTCTTATTTTGGAGGTGTTTTTCCCAGCTTCAAGATGAGAAAATTTGGTGAGCTGCCTTAATATCCTTTCTTTGTTGCTCCTGCCTCCCTTTCCAACGGACCTTGGTAAGGTTTAGTTAAGCCTTGGGACCTTTCTTTGAACATGTCATAAAAGGAGGGTTTGCTACTTTTCTGTGACCCCAGGGGGAGGGAGCTTGACCACCTTAGGGTATAAATTCTTGTTCTGTTTTTTGAAACAGGTCTCCTCTCCTTGATCCCTGCCATGGAGAGGACTGCCCTCTTCCTGCGAAGGAAGAGAATAAAACTTCTTGTTCCTTCCTCAAGATGCCTCTGACTTTTGATTTTTCTTGGGGAGGGGA
>JAQQSW010012752.1:0-12463 GCA_028646575.1 Pseudocheirus occidentalis
CACCTTCTCACCAATGGACAGAGTTCTGGGAATTCACACCTTATCACCAATGGACAGAGTTCTATACTTAACACTAGGTTACTAGGATCTACTTAACATCTGATCAAACAAATTAATTACCATTACAGGAGGCAAGGCACAGAGGCAAAGATTTTATCTCAGTAAACAACAATACATATTCTAGCTCAAATGATGATAAACACAATAAATATCAATTTAGTTCAAAGAATACCATCATCACTGAGATCTATAGTACTTCAGAAGTCTTAAACATTAAAGTAGTACCTAGTAATTATCTTTATCTCTGATTTTGAAGGTTTTTTATTGGTCTTTTTCTAAGTAATGCATATTATCACATACCCGAAACCAATATCCTTACAAAACCTCATAAATCATTATTACTCTATTTAGCCATAAAATATTGATAAATATAAACATTCTCTATTCTCCTTCTTAGATGCTTTTGGGAAACCCTTTTTGTCCTAATCCTTTAGGATGATACAACACTTACATCTCCTCAAAGTTCCCATCAATTAAACATCTACAGGTGTTAACAGTAGTGGAAGTGTAGCCTCCACTAATTCAAAAAGGATTTAGCAAACACTCATTAAATATAAGATACAACTGACAGGATATGAATGCCAATTTAAAAAAAGTGGCATCAATCCTATCCTTAAGATGTTTACTTTATAGTGGGCCTAAAGTTAGAAGGACAGTACATACACACACACACATCTACTTGTATGTATGTATATGTATATATATATATATTCATACATACAAACATGTATATTTGTGCATATATATGTGTGTATTTATATGAATAAACTTTTCCCTTTCTCTTACATGTAAAGACAATTTTTAGCATTCATTTAAAAATTTATTTCCAAATTTTCTCCGTCTCACCCTCCCTTCTGTCTTCCTAAGAGGGTAAGCAATTTGACAAAGGTTGTACCTGTGTTACACAAAATATATTTCCATATAAGTCATTTTGTGAAAGAGACATAGACCATTTTTTAAAAATTGAAAAAATTAAAGTGAAAAATGACATGCTTCAATCTATATTCACATTCCATCACTTATTCATGAAAATGTTATCTCATCTGAAGTAGGTTTAGTCTATTTAAATTAGATATTGACTACGTGGATTCTTTAGATGATGCCCACAGTTTTAAAGGTAATATGTTCTTAGACCCTTAGATCACAATTCTGAAAAATTATGAATTTACTTGTAACATTGCAACAGTAGAAACTGTCCTATGACTTACTAAAGATCATAAAGAATAGAAAGTATTCGCCAGGCAACATCAAATTTGTTGAATTTAATGGAATTTTGGGGTTAACATCTATTTCCTATTATCTTGCTTAATCTTCACTCTCATTTACAGTGTCACTTTCAATCATAATCAATGTCTTTAGGGTGGTAAATATCCTCCCACAATTTGATATAAAAAAGGCAAAGCAGAGAAACATGAAATGGTAAGTAGTAGGGTCTACCTGTTCTCCTATTTAAACTTCATAGAATTTTTAAACATATGGGGTCAATTTGGCAATTCCCATTACCCCCAAGATTTTTTTCTGACCTTGTCAATGAGTTGCCTTCCCTTTGCAACACTCTAACTTTGATCTAGTACAATATAAGTTGCTTTAGAAGGAGAAATATCTCCTTTCTCCTTAGTGAATATTGTTCACTACTGTAATTGTGAATTTTAGATTAATATTTCTATGCCAGCCCTTCTCTCCTCCAAATTTTGACATCAGTAGATAATAAACTAGACTCTTTATCATGTTAGTCATTTAGTATACTTGAAGGAAAAATATTCTTAAATCATATTTTTGGGTTTATTATAAGATATATAATCAATATATTTTATTATTCAAGCTCAAACACTGGAAGAACTGCTTTAAATGAAACTGAATACTTTATGCAATTTTTTTTAAAGCACCTAAACAGTGGTTCTCAACCTGTGGGTCACCACCCCTTTTGCAGTTGAATGACCCTTTCACAGGGGTTACAAGGGTTGCCTAAGACCATTGGAAAACACATATTTTCGATGGTCTTAGAAACCAAGACACCACTCTTCTATCCTCCTCCAGCCCAGGCGGCCCACATGCAGATAACCCACATATAAGTATTAAAGGGTCATGGCATTAGGAAGGTTGAGAACCACTGAATCCTAAACCAATCTCAGCTTGAGTTCTAATTAGTTATGTATAGTGATTTTTTCTGATAAGAACCACTTCTACATTTTCTTATAGCTACTGATTTGAAAAAATAATATTCAATTTTGATTCAAACTAAAGTTTTTTTTTTATTTCACTCTCAATTTTTTTTATTGTTTTCCTGTGTCCAAATGTCTAAAAATTGAATAAAGTTTATAGTGTTGTCATTTCGGGAAAGCTGTCTATTGTACTGTCAGATTAAAATATTTCTTTTTAAATTCAGTCCCTTTCTGGTTCTGGCCTCACCTACAACTGAAAAAAAATATAAAAAAAGATAAAGCATTGTACTTAATTTTCATAGAATAGATTTTGTTTCTTTAAAAAGATGTGCAATGAAAATCTGTACTTATGATTACTACCATGCTTAAGTAGGATAAACTTTAAAACACTAATTATTTCAGGTGTAGTTTTGGGAACAAGATTTTTAAAGGCTGTTTCCCATAGCTTATCTTTATGGCCTAACTCAAGCTAGCATAAATTATGATAGCAACTTCTGTTATCTTTCCATTTTGATATCAAAAAAGGGTAAAACAAAACAAAACAAAACAAAACAGAGATCTAAGCTAAAGTATCCTTGAAGGGATTATGTGAAGGAAAGGAAGTTGGGATCAGATGGGAAGAAGTTTTGTATTTTCATTAGAAAAAAGTCTGTGAGGGGAAAAAAAAATCCAACCAAGGGAGAGACTTTCAGTTCTTGACATGGCTAACTGGGAGGGATAGAAATGCAATTTACAAGTGTCAATCCTTGTGTCTTCACTTGCTTTGTAATGTTTGTAAAATGCTTCAAATTTCAATATATAAAACATGTATTTTGCTGCCTTAACATTTTAATTAGTGTTTATGAAGTGCTTTCATCCCATGGGAATGAAAGGTTTAACATAGAAGTACTGTTATTACTATATTGGTAGTACTTGTTTGATTTCATTACTAGTTCAGTCCTTGTAATCACCTGGGGTTCTGCCTCCTGCTCTGCTTATCTACTAATTAAAATTGTTGCTGGTGGTTTCTGATAATTAAAATGATTATTACAAAGCATGAGCTTAATTGTATTTGTTTCATTCATTCATCTACAAATTTTTCACAAATTGTTCTGCCATTTATTGAAATAACATAAGCTTCAGTTAGTTCAGACCTTTGAAGTGGCGGGCAATCAAAATTCCAGGCATGTCTTTTATTTGTAAAGAAAGAAAAGTACTTCAAAGTATAACTGTTCATTATTAGTATGAACTTTTAAAACTGAACTAAATTCCTGCTAGTCTTCTGATATAAATATACTCATCTCTATATTGTCATGCCCAACAAATTGTGCTATTGAACACAAGTAAGCATCATGAGATGGTGGAAAAAAAATAATTTAGTTAAAAGATATGTGTTCAGATCCTAAATCCATTTTGTTCACTGTTCTGCAATTTAAGGAGCTGGTTTCAGAGACTCAACAGGTGTCTCATTATTTTCTACCATTTAGCAGGAAGTGCTCAGTAAATTGGTGGCTATGAGGTAAGTATTATTCCCATATCGCTAAGAAGTGTTATTATTTATCCTTCCTTTTCAATAAGGAACAATTACATTATGGGTAATGTCTTGACTTGCCCATGAAATGGATTTAACTGAGGCATAATTACACAAAGTTGTCAGCCTCATTCTCCCTAAGTCATTGAAACCCAGGGGCAAGACACAAGTCAGGATGACTGATTGGGATGGCTTGGAATTCAGTGGATAACATTGGAGTCTTAAATATCGGACCCAATTCTAATCACTCCACAATACCTGCTTCAGCCACCTCCAGGGCTACAGTAACAAATAGTTCTTATACAACCTTTCCTCTAGGGAATGCATGACCTTGCAACAAACCAAAGGATTTCCTCTACATACAAAGGATGTTGTCTTTACAATTTTTGTGGGCTATCTGAGATTCCTTGTGCCCATAAGCTACTTGAGGGATTTACACACCTTACAGGCCTCAGGTTATTCAGACCTGCTCTAGGGGACACTCTTCACTTGAATGGGGTAGATGGGCCTTTTGATTAATCTCAATTCTGGTTTAGTCACTCTACCAAGATGGTTTACCAGGGTGTGGTTACTGCACATGCTCCTTTAAGCCACACATGAAAGTTAGGTAGCAGATGGATATCAGGTGAATAAGCAGACCTGAAAAGAATTCAGTAAGCCCCTAAACCAGACGTTATTCCTTCTGTGTGGAATGAACGAAAACTTCTCAGTCTGGAATTGTTACCTCTTCCATCTTCATACCCTCTCCTCCCCTGAGTGCTGTCAATCACTTTTACCTTCCTTTGTCTATTTTCCAGCCTTGGTGAAACCCTACCCACCTCCCTTCCCTTGCTGTCCTAGTGGGTAAGAGATTGGTGGGGTGGGTCTCTCCACCAATGAGAGAGGAAACAGTCAGGAAAGGGGGCTGGACTAATTGAGTTTAAATTCTGTTTCTAATCTTTGAAATGCTCTCTCTCTCTCTCTCAGGACTCTGCCTCATGCACCAACATGGGTAAGATAGCCCTCTTCTCCCTGGGAAGAGAATAAACTCCTGTTCTTACCTTAAGGCATCTCTGTGTTTACTTTTCTGATTAAATTAAAGAAAAAGGGTATTTTTCAACCCACACACTTCCTAAACACCAAAATTGTAGGCAGATTCTAACATCTAACTTCCATACCCAAGACAGACTTAGAAGAGCACATATCACACCTGATAAGATCCAAATTAATTGGAAATTATTAGAGTATAATTACCTATAATACTATTGCAGAAATACTTGCTTAACATTTTGTCAGCTCTTATATATATATGTAAAAAAACAGCAAGTTTTCAGCAGTGGTGCATCATTGCTATTGTGAAATTTGAAACTCAGTTACCCATGCTTTTATTAATTAAAAAAAAACCTAATTATGATGTCACATATCAATGTAATATTGTCTTTCATCCATCATTTGATTAGCATTAAATTAATGCTGGTTATAATAACAGGGACAATAATAAATAAATATTATTTTCTAATTCTTCTGTGAACTCTTTCGCTCTTTTTTTAAAACTTGGCTTCCTTAAAATCTTGCCAAAATCATGTTTTTTGAAAAAATAACTCTTCTTGGATTCCATAGATATTACTGCAATCCCTATGAGACGAACTCCAAATTATACTGTATATTTGATGTGTTAAAAAACATAGTGGATATGCAGCCTAAAGGGACCCATTTCTATTTGAGTGGCACTGCTGTATATAACTTGTTTGCCTGCAATTATTTGCATGTTGTCTCCTGAATTAAAATAGGAGCTTCCTTAGGGCAGGTAGTAGGTTCCCTTTTGGTGGAGGCTAGAGGTCAACTTATCAGGTATGTGGTAGAAGGCATGTCTGCTCAGATATACATGTGTTGAGTCATTCTGAGGTCTCATAAATGTGAGATTCTATGATTTTAGAAACTCCAGCATAGCCCTTTTCTTCCTTTCTAATCAGTGCAAAGCATTTCTCATTCTCTAAGGTCTAACATTACTGCACTAGAAATATAGCCAAAGAATATGCTTCTAGGACAGCAAAGAAATTAAATGTTGTTCATGTGTTTTCTTTCCTTGTCACAGATGATGAATCAGAATTTCCCCTCTGTTCCACATATACCAAAAACCTGTAATCATCAAAAGCATATTTAGGCTGATTTCAGTCACTCCATCTACTGAATAATAAGGCAAAAATGCTAAGCATAGGATTACTGTTTCAATAAATGTAAACAGCATGAAAGAATCTCCATGAACCATTTAAGTGATGTACTGTTCTGTTTCTTTCCTATACTCATGAAGACTACAGGTAGCTTATTGTTCCTTCACACTGAACAAGGGGGACACATTTTTCTCTGTCTCCTTAAAGCTCACACCTAGGGAAAGTCTTTAAAGGGATCAATATTCAATTAAAGCTTGCCTCAAGTGCTGACATGGCAGTTGATAGCCCAAGATATATATTTTTGATTATTGTTCATTGTTTCTCCCAAATCTTATGGAATACTTATTTAAAGTTTCTACTGTATTTTCTATGTTTACCTTCAGTTTTAGCACCTAAATCTATTTCAACCTTGGTTAGAACAACAACAGCAAAACATATACATACTTAACCAATTTATTTTTATTTGATGTTATATAAAATTTCAATAATTAATGGTTATCAGAATAGGTAAATAAATGTCATTGATCTACTTAGAAATCCTTATGTTGGTTTATTGATGATGATCTAAAATAGGAAATAAAACCCATCTTACTTACTATACCTGGTTTTTCTTGGGGGGGGGAGAGAAGAGAAGAGAGAAAGGAAGGAAAGAGAAGAGAAAGGAAAAGGAAGAGAAAGGAGGGTAATGGAAAAGGTGGGAGAAGAGGAAAGGAAGGAAACATCAATGAAAGTGAAGAAAGGAGAAAAAGACAAGAGAATGGAAGGTAAAGAAAGGAAGGAAAAGAAATGGAGAGAAAGAAGAGGAGAGGAAAGGGATGATAACATAAGGAAAGAGGAGAGAAGTGGATTGGAAAATAAAGAAAGGAAGGGAAGAAAAGATAAAGAGAAACAAAGTAAGGGTAAAAGAAGAGATGGGAAGGGAAGGGAAGAGGAGAGAAGACAAAATGGAAAGGAAGGAAATGGGAAGGAAATGAAGAAAAGTGAAAGGAAAGTAGGATTAGCAAAAGGAAGAGAGGGAATGAAGAAGAGAGAGGAGAAATGGGGAAAGAGAAGGAAAGAAGGAAGGAAGATAGAAAGGAAATGTGTTTTTGAAATGTGTCAAGACAATTTTTAAAAAATCTTGGTTTAGAAAACCTCATTAATACTTCATAAAATTAGTATTATGATATTTTAAAAACAGTATCAAATTGCTTTCTGTAAAGGTGATTGTGTGAATATGATGTTTTAAATAATTAAGCATGCACTTAAAGTAGATCATTGTTTTCGTCAGGCTACCAATTTCCCAGGAAAGCTTATTGCACACTTTATGTGGGGGTTCTTTCCAGTCAGTCATTTTTCAGTCAAAAACACTTATTAAGTATCTACTATGTGCCAGAATTTGTGCTAAGCTCGGGGGATCCTCCTGACTCCAGGGCTAATACTCTATTCATTGCACCACTCAGCCATCCCAAAATATTTTATCTTGATTTTCACTATTTTTTTTCTTTTTGGAGTGGGGAAGGCTAGGAAGTTAGAGTTAATTGACTTGCCAAAGGTCATATGGCTGGTAATTGTTAAGTGTCTGAGGCAAAATTTGAACTCAGGTCCTCCTGACTGCAGGGCCAGTACTGTATTCCCTACTCCACCTAGCTGCCCCTGTCCTAGGGATTTTTTTTTTTAAGTGAGCAATCTGAGAAAGCAAAGAAGAGTTCACCTGTTAGATTTATGGAGAAGGGAAGATTTTATGACCAAACAAGAGTTAAAGAGCATTATAAAATGAAAAGTGAATAATTATGATTATATTAAATTGAAACATTTCTGTACAAACAAAACCAACATGACCAAGATTAAGAGGAAAATGGAAAATGGAAAATGGGGAATTTTTACAACCAGTGTTTCTGACCAATGCCTCATTTCTAAAATATACAGAGAACTGAGTCAAATCTAGAAGAATGCAAGTCATTCCCCAATTGATAAATGGTCAAAGGATATGAACAGGCAGTTTTCAGAGGAAGACATTAAAGATACCTATAACCATATTAAAAAATGCTCTAAATCATTATTGATTCAAGAAATACAAATCAAAACAACTCTCAGGTGCCACATCTCACCAGTAAGATTGACTAAGATGACAAAACAGGAAAATGATAAATGCTGGAGAGGATATGGAAAAATCAGAACACTAATGCATTGTTGGTGGAGTTGTGAACTGATTCAACCATTCTAGAGAGTAATGTGGAACTTTGCTAAACAGGCTATAAATAAATGCATACCCTTTGACCCAGCAATACCACTCCTAGGGCTGGATCCCTAAGTGATCATAGAAGGGGGAAAAGGCCCTATATGTATAAATATGTTTATAGCAACTCTTTCTGTGGTGGCAAAGAATTAGAAATCAAGGGATGGCCATCAATTGGGGAATGGCTAAGAAAGTTGTGGTATATGAATGTAATGGAACATTATTGTGCTATAAGGAATGACGACCAGGCAGACTTGATAATAACCTGGAGAGACTTGTCAAACTGATGTTGCATGTAAAGAGCAGAACAAGGAGGGATTTGTACACAATTACAGACACAAAGTATGTGTGATGACCAACTTTGATAGACTGGGTTATTCTCTGCAATACAAAGTTACAAGACAACTCCCAAAGACTCATGATGGAAAGAGATATCCATATCCAGAGAAAGAACTCAGAGTTTGAATGCAGATTGAAGCAAATTACCTGCTTTCTTTCTTTTTCTTGTTTTTTTTATTTCCTATTTCCCATTGCTCATTCCTTCAGTTATAATCCTTCTCTACAACCTGATTACTATTTAATATGAAGGTATTTGCAGATGCTATATTGGATTGCATGCTGCTATGGGGGGGAGTAGAGGGAAGGAGAGAAATTTTGAAACTCAAGAGATTGTGGAACTGAATCTTGTAAACCAAAAGTAAACAAATTAATTAAAAAAAGAAAAAAAAACAATGATAATAATAATACAGACTCTGTGCTCAAGGAAATCACAGTCTAGTGGGGAAAGTAACATGAAAATGAAAATGTATAAACAAGTAAAGTATAAGATAAAGTGGAGACAATTCTAGAGAAAATTTGTTCTCTTTATGGAGGGAGGGAATCAGGAAAGGTTTCTTATTGAACATAAAATTTTAGGTAATGTTTGAAAGAAGCCAAGGTAGTGAGGAGATGAAAATGAGGAGGAAGAGAATTCCAGGCATGAGGGACAATAACGAACATGCCTAGAATTGGGAGATGCAATGTATTGTTCAAAGAATAGAAAGGAATTCAGTGTACTGTATTGTAGAGTGCTTGTTCCTTTGTGTGTGGACGTGAAGGATATTGAGTTAGGTGAAAGAAACAAAATTGGTGAAGAATACTGGAAAGATATTGTCAATGTTTGCAAAAGTTTGGTTAAAGAATAAATAATAATATATGATAACAGCATTTTTTCAATATCCAAAACTAACAGACCAGTACAAGGAGTTGAGCCAATCCCTGACTGATGAACAAAAAGATGAGCTAGCTTAAGTATATTTTAAAACCATCCCAATTCAGGGTGGCTGTGTCACACAAATTTATAATAGTCATAAATGTTTAATCATTGTATGAGAAAGGAATTTTCTGAATTGAATAGATGATAAATACAGAAAACATGAGAGTTGGTCAAGTGTCACGTGTTAGTTATGATCCAGGATACCTGTGTTTTCTTTACCAGTAACATACCAATAAAATAGTATATGTAAAGAAAATATTAAGATAAGAAAAAGTTCCATTACACAAGTTAATTTCTCGACTTAAGGGTTTTATAAGTAAGCCTCATCTGCCTTGTTGACATAGGAAGTATTCTCTGAGTTCACACAGAGAGTAAAGAAAAAGCTGAGTGTGTTTGGAGTTTATGATCTAAGGATGCCTGTTTTAAATCCTACTTCCAGCCTTGTCTGGTCTCTGTGATTGCTGCCACAGGAAAAAGGAACTTTTTAAATCCAAAAAAAGGCCTTTTTTAAAACAAGGCATAGCAGTCTGTTTGATTAATTCAGACTTTAGCCAAAATATAATATTTAATGATTATCAATATGAGGAGGTCAGGTTATGAAGAATTTGAGCAGCAAACAGAATTTTTTTTGATACTGAGGGAGAAAGGGAGTTGATGAATTTCATTGAACTGTTGTTCAGTTATGTCATATCAGTTGTGTTCAAATTTTTGTAACCACATTAGAGGTTTTTATGCCAAAGGTACTGAAGGAGTGTGCTATTTCCTTCTCCAACTCATTTTACAGATGTGGAACTCAGGCAAATAGTGTTCAGTGATGTACCTAGAGACACATAGCTAATAAGTGTATGAGGCTCCATTAGCACTCGAATCAACCTGATTCCAAGCACAGTCCTCTATCCATTGTACCACCTAGCTGCCCCATTTTATGGAATAATAGGGTAAGAAAACTAGAACTATTTAAAACAAAATATGCCTCCTACAAAATAGAAAACAGATGTGGATTGCATTCTTGATCCCTTCTTCCATATGGGGCAAATTCATACAAACTAGAGCTTGTTTTGACATATTCAGGGGCAAAAACTACTGCTGCTATGATAAGAAAGCTAAGCTGCATTACAATGGACAAAGCTGAAAAATTCTAACACTAAAATTCACCTTCTCTAAAGTTGTCAAGATCTGAAACTGAGGCCTACTTACTAAGAAAAGGATTAAATGTTGGAAATACACACACATGCGCACACACACGCGCGCACACACACACACAGACACAGAGTTTACATCTTAAAAGACAGAAAACCTTAAAATAGTTATTTGTTCACCAGTTTAAACTGTATTGTGTATTGTAAGGAGGAAGTTTTGACTAGTCAACAAGAGGCTTAAGTAAAGGCTTTTGAAAAGGCTAAAGCTCTTACCTTTTTTCGTGTCATTATTATCCATGAGGAAAAAAAAAGCTAGGCAGAAAGTTGCTGTTTTAGAATCAGCACACTTGCCTATATTCAATATAATTAAAAAATAATTGTCGGTTAAAATGTTTCACTACTAATTCTGACCTGTTCCATTTAGATTCTCTTTTCCGTTTTAAGACCATTTAGTCCACTGGTATATCTTATACCGACAAATCAGTGTTGTGTACAGATAAAGTATTTCTTTTTTATTGACTTTTAGATTAATAAGTACTGTTGTGATGCTTACTTAACAATTTCCCAAATGGACCCATTGTAGGTAGAGCATGCAGATTAATCTTCTGCAATTATCTATTTTTTTCCATGGGAGAGGCACTTACAGTTGTTTTTCATAGATGAAAACAGCTACTTTAGTGTATTTTGCTTTTGTTCATGTAGATTTTATTCTTTAAGACATATTCTAGCATGTTTCTTCCTCAACACAATCATATTCATTTCAATGTGATAGAAATATAACCACTTTGAAAGAATTTACAGTCAGAGTTGATTTCTTTATATGTTGACTGTGAAGTATAAAAATTCCTGTGGCAACTTTGGAGTACTTGTTTTTACATTATTATTTTTCTGCTGATGTAAGGAGAAAATGTTAACAAATTTTAATTGATTCCATACTTTGGGAAAGCTTGTTAATCATTAAAACTATTGGCTGTTTCAATGACTGTTTTTATTTATTTTTAATCTTAAAACATATTATTTTATTTTAGCAAAGAAACTCATTTATCTAAGTTTATAGTTAAACAGAAATCAGAGAAAGTATATTTAGCAAAATCTATAACAGACAATACAGAGAGAAAAGTAACTCTGCCCAACCAAGGGTTTTGGTCTTGACTCTAGCTAAAGAAGAAATTTCCCAAGATGGCAGCATAGAAGCAGCAAAGCACCACAGCTCCTACACAAACATGCCAAAAAACTCATAAAATGGGACTCTAAAACAGATTTTCAAGCTCCAAAACTCTCCACAAGACAGAAAGCACATCTGTTGCTACAGGCAGCACAGCAGGCGGGGTTCTTCTCAGCAGTCTGGGAGCCGAGGGTGAAACCTGGCTGGCTCAGGCCCTGGGGCATCGGGTGGGGAGCCCCGTCTATAGGAGAGCAGATCAGCTGCACTGGAGGCACAATTACCACATCTATCAGGCCAGAAGAAAAAAAGGCTAAGAGAAAGGTCAGTGGATTTTCCTAACTGGGGAGGAGAAGAGCGGGTCGGGCCAAACTGCTCCCAGGGTAAGGAAGCAGTGGGAGGTGGCTGCAGCAGGAAGAATGGCTGAGAGCCTCAGCAGCTTCCACTGGGCTGCTTCAGAGCTCTAGGCCTGCAAATTGCAGGGGGGCTGACACGACCCATCGAGGCCAAGGGCTCTTGCATTGAGTGGTCTGGATCTGGATCGTGGTCTTGATTGGTGGTGCTGGGGTGCACTTTCAGTGAGCCAAAGCTGGGGGGGGGAGCTGCAGCATCCCACTAAGAGCTCTGGCAGCTGAGAGGGCCCTAGCGATTTGGAACAGAGCTTTCCCCCTCCAGGAAGCAGAGTTCCAAAGAGCTAAAAAACCAAGCAATTAATAGACTGGCCAACATGAGAAAAAGAAAGCAGGCTAGGAACAGCAGTAAAACTCTAGAATCCTTTTGTATGGACAAAAAAGACCAAAGTATGGA
>JAQQSW010012753.1:0-12463 GCA_028646575.1 Pseudocheirus occidentalis
CCATTCCATGCTTTGATCCTTTTTGTCCCCAAAAAAGGATTCTAGAGTTTTATTGCTGTTCTTAGTTTGCTTCCTTTTCCTCATGTTGGCCAGTCCATTAATTGCTTGATTTTTTTAGCTCTGTGGAACTCTGCTTCCAGGGGGGAAAAGCTCTATCCCAAATAGCTGGGGTTTTCACAGCTGCCGGAGCTATTAGGGGGGTGCTGCAGCCCCCACCAGTTTTTGCTTGCTGAAAGTACACCCCAGGACCACCACCCCAAGACCATTACCCGGATCCAGGCCACTCAACGCAAGAGCCCTTGGCCTTTGATCAATTGCTTTGGCCCCCTTGCTGTCTGCAGGCCAGGGGTTCCAAAGCATCTGGCTTGGGCTGCTTTCTTGCCCTGGGGGCAGTTCAGCTGGACTGCTTTTTCTGCTCCAAATTTAGCTTGAATTCCAATGACATTTCTCTAGCCTTATTTATTCTGGCTTGATAAATGTGGGGATTGCCCCAGGTCCTGCCAATCGACTGTACTGTAGACTACAGCTGCGGCTTCTCCCGACCACCCTGAGGCCAGGCCATGGTCTTCTGGCTGGGCTGGCCTCGGCTCCCAGCCTGCTGTGATGATCCACACCTGCTGAGCTGCCTTCAGCCAGAGATGTGTTTTCTGTATTTTTGTGAGTTTTGGAGCCCTAAAATTTGTTTAGAGTTATATTTTCTGGTTATTTAAGGTGGCTGTGTGGGAGCTGCTAACCTTTGCTGCTTCTACGCCACCATCTTCCACAATTACTAGTTTTTTTCTGACTTGACTTCCCTCCTTGTGAGCAGAACAGCCAGATGTGGCTCCTGGCTTCTCATGGTGGGTGACATCTTCCTGACTAACATAAAACATGTGCAAGGCTATTCTCAGCATATCTTCTACCCTTGTTTTCATCCACCTTGTATGGTTTTATGAAATTACTTTGAAGGTTTAGCAAGGTATTATGTGTTAGTAATCAACTTGGAGAGGAATACCAAAGCCCTTTGTAAATTAACATAAGTTAACTTATATATAAATTATGAAGATAGACACCATCAGTAAGTTTTATTCCATTAGATACATGTTGAGTAATACCTTCCTAGAAAATGATGTCACAAAGGCCACATTATCCTTTGCTCACCTAATTCCACACTTTATATAGATATTAATTTGGGATATAAACTTCTGCTTCTTTCCCTTGTGTTGTCAGTGACATGTAATATTTATACATGATAGTAGCTAATATTTATATAGTGTTTAAAGGCTTGCAAAGTACTTTACCTGTATTCAGTATCTCATTTGATTTGAAAACAACCCTGTGAGGTAGATACCATTAGCCTCATTTTATAAATGAGATAATTGAGACAAAAAGAGATTAAGGGTTTGTCCAAGATCATAGAGGTGGTATATATCTGAGGTAGGATTTAAATTCTGTTTTTCACAATTCCAAATCCAGCACTCTACCCACTATGCCACCTAAGTGAAAAGACAAAGTCATAAATGAGGTCCTGCAAGAATAATGTAATATTACTACTAAACCATAGTCATGGAGAGTCAGTGTGCTATACTGGAAAGAAGATCTAGAATCAGAAGTCTTAGGTTAAAATCTGAACTTTGCCACTTATTTAACTCCAAGGAAATCAGTCAAGCTTTTTGGTTATCAGTTTTCTCATGGTTAAAATATTTGTAAGGCCTATCTCAGGCTGTAAAGATCAAGTATGACATAATTTCATTCCATTCCAAGAGATAATATATTGAAAGCACTTTGTAATTGCAAAAGTTTATTTAAATGCAAGAAGGAGGGGCTTGAACTGTGAGCTAAAATGAAGCAATTTCAATCTAGTGACTGGAATAATCACTTCTTGAAACTGGAAAGTGTCAACAGCGTTGCACAGATTTTCATGGATAGTCCCATTAAATTTAAATAAAACTTTTATGTCGTTCATAAAACAAAAAAATAAATGATAGAATAACCAGATCCATCTAGCAGCTGTAGCCATTAACCAGAGGATGTAGGCCTGCAGCTAGTCAGGCTGTGGGACTGGGAGTAAGGGTAGGCAACAACTTAGGGAACAGGAAAGGAAGGAGGATGTATTGAGAGGAACTTTATAATATTATTATTTTTTTATAAATGTGTAATTTAAAATGCTTGGCAACCTCACTCTCCCTTGCAGGTAGGCAAAACTATAGCTAGGACAAAGCAACTATGGCTTTGCCCAGGGTACAGCAGTCTAACACTTACAATCCTTCACTGCTCAACTGAATTTGTCTTAAATTTTTAGCATTGTGAATCACAAAGTTGATTTTAAAATTTATTTTATGCTACTTGGCCCCCAAATGACTTTTCTGAGTATAGGCACTTTTTTGGGATTAGTCAAATTTCATGCAAGAGAGAGAAGGCTCAAAGCTTCTGGAGAGTAGCATGTAGAGAGGAACATCTTAGATGGTAGGGACGAATACACTCAGGTGTATTTTCAATTTTATCTTATGACACGTCAAAACTGTTCATTCTCTATGACTGAGGAGCATCAGCAGTTTTGTTATTTGCTAATAATTCTTGACCTTACATTCTGCCCTCATGATGAAGGAGAGGCAGATACTAGTTGAGGAAATGGAGTTCTTTTGACATTAAGACCATAGATTAGAGTTGAAAGAAACCTCAGTCACCCCATTAGATTTGAATTGATGATGATTTGAGATAAAATGACCTTTTGCTTTTTTCTAACCACATGTACTTTTCTCACACAGGAAGACTACTAGACTGAGATTCTGAAGGATGGGTAAAGACTTCCGGTATTATTTCCAGCATCCATGGTCTCGATTAATTGTGGCTTATTTGGTGATCTTCTTTAACTTCTTAATATTTGCGGAGGATCCTGTCTCTCACAGTCAAACAGAAGCCAATGTTATTGTTGTTGGAAACTGTTTTTCATTTGTAACCAATAAATACCCTAGAGGAGGAGGCTGGAAACTCTTGAAGGTGCTTCTGTGGCTACTTGCAATTCTCATAGGACTAATAGCCGGCAAATTCCTGTTCCATCAGCGTTTGTTTGGTAAGTACAATAATACACGAAATGAAAAAATGCTATCTAATTTTTGACTCCCCAAACATAGCATTGTTAAAACTGAGTGACAAATTAAGTGCCTTGTAGTTGTGTAGAGTGCATCGTCCTTATATTTTCAGTTGTTCTGCATCGTTGCTACAAAGTTCTTAGATGTTTTCTGTTTAGTTGTCTAGTTTACTTAACTCTTAGTTCTTTAGCTTCTACAAGTGGTTACAGAACTAAACGTTTCTTTGGTTTTAGTTGGTAATCTTATTTTTAGAAAAAAAGTAGTTGTTTTTCCTTTGAGGTTCTATCAAGTAATTGTGTTTTATGGATCGTGGAAAAGTTCAAAGAGTAACAATTCTTACCAAACCACATTCTTTTTAAAGCAACTCATGTTAAAGTAACTCCTTCTCAACCTTCCTAATGCAGGGACTCTTTAATAGTCCTATGTGGGTGTATCTGCATGTGGGCCAACCTGCCTGGAGATGGATAGAAGAGCGGGGTCTCAAGACCATTGGAAATATGTGTTTTCCGATGGTCTTAGGTGACCGTGTTTGACCCCCAAAGGAGCTGCGACCCACAAGTTGAGAACCACTGCCTTAAAGTAAGGCATCTCTCATGCCAACCAATTATATGATTGATTCCGAGGAACCTAAAATTAGAAATTCTGCTTATTTTCCTCTCCATTTTTATTTTATTTTATTTTTTTTTAAGATTTTTGTGTTGTTCAGTCATAGAATGAAGCAGGTTTGTTCAACAATCCAGTTCATAAATTCAGAGAATCAGAATCATAGATTTTAGCTAGAAAAGACTTTATGAGCCATCTATCTGATCCTCATGTTTTAAGGTATTATGAGGTATTATTTGATATTTCCGAAGTTCACACCATTATCAGTCATTTAATTTGACTGGAGAGTAGCAAATAAACAATTAAATTTAAATTTAAATTTAAAAAATCAGAATTAAAATACAAGCCCTCTATTTTATAAGCCTTTCATAAAGAGCAAAGCTAAAAACTGTTTAGCAGGAATTACTTTTTAAAGTAAATGGAGGTCCCATTAATCTCAGGTACAACTTTCAGTTATAATGATGAGTCTTTTGTCTGGTTACTTACTGTATTCTGATGAACCATTCCTATGTAATAAGTCTGTTTTGTAACATTTCAATAATCACTTCCATTTTAACTCTTCTGGTACAGAAGTTTCAGCCCTTGAATATTTACTCTAGGCATCAATTAAAATGTATTTAAGAAGTTACTTTAAAGGACTAAAGTAAGCTTGCTTTTTGTTGTTTGTTTTTACCAACTTACTTTTTTGATTGGCTTTATTCTGTTTAGCTGATGTTTTTTTTAACTCACTTCCTATCCTTATTCCCAGAAATTTATATTGTAATTCATAGGATTATGTTGCATGTAGAATAATAGGATTCTTCCAGCATTTATGAGAGGAAGTCAATACCATTGTATTTTCTGTAACTGCTTTCAAACATGCTCAGAAAAAGAACCAGAAAGACAAAAAGCAATCAGGACTCTCTAGCCACATAGGCAGGTACATACAACTCATCTCTGACTTCTCCTGAGCATCATAATTTTCTGCTCCTTACTTGGGGATGTGGGAGTACAGGAGAGAAGTCTCCAAGTTTCCCCTCCACTGTCTTATTGAGCTCTGGTCTATAAGTTGAAGGGAGAGAAATTGATTGAGAAAACAAAAAGGGGAAAGAGTTAAAAACGTTTCACAGCTTGCATAGAGGAGGGATAGCTCTTCTATTCTCATGATGTTGGATGCAGCTTTAGTTACTGAGTTACAGAGGAGTCCCTTGTGCCCTCTCAGCAAGTTGCCATAATGCAAGACTACTGCTATGACAAAAAGTCTCTGCTTTATAAATTGATTTGGAGTTTATTTCATCAATTCTTATATATTGAAAAATTGAAAATTTTTATTTTTGAATATAGAATTGAAAAAATTGTAGAATTGAATTGAAAAATATACATAATTGAAATTTTTCTCTTACGTATTTAGTATAATGACTGGTTGTTGCAGGAGTTATCACATACAAAGCCAATAATAAAATAAAATAATTAACATTTTATAGTGCTTACTATGTGTCCTGCAGGTACTGTGATAAGTGCTTTATAAATGTTATCTCGCATGATCTTCACACCAATGTTAAGAGGTAGGCGCTCTTATTATTTTTTTAAATAGTATTTTATTTTTGTCCCCAGTTACATGTCAAGAAAATTTTTAGCATTCGTATTTACAAGATTTTGAGTTCCAGATTTTTTCCCTCTCTCCCTCCCCTCCCCTCTTCTGAAAATGGGAGGCAGTTTGATGTAGCTTATACATGTGCTCTCATGTAAAAATATTTCCATGTTAGTCATAGTTGTAAAAGAAGAAATAGATCAAAAGAAAAAAGAAAAAGAATGAAGTAAGTGAAAAAATATGCTTTGATCTGCATTCAGAGCCTGTCAGTTCTTTATCTGGCTATGGATAGCATTTTCTTTTGTGAGTGGTTTGTCTTGGATCATTGTGTTGCTGAGAAGAGTTAAGTCATTAATAGTTGATCATCACACAGTATTGCTGATACTGTGTACTCTCTTATCCTGGCTTTGCTCATTTCACTTTGAATCAGTTTATGCAAGTCTTTCCAGGTTTTTCTGAAACCTGCCTGTTCATCATTTCTTTTTTTTTTAAAATTAACTTGGTTTATTTACTTTTAGTCTACAGCTTTCAGTTCCACAGTCACTTGAGTTTCAGATTTTCTCTCCTCCCTTTTCTCTCCCCTGCCCCCCCATCATGGCAGCATGCACTTGACTATAGGATCTACAAATATCTTCACATTAATCATTAGTCAGGTTGTAAAGAAGGATCATAACTGATGGAATGATTGGTGGGAAAAAGGAAACAAAACAAGAAAAAAGAAACACAGCAAGTAGATTGTTTCAATCCGCAACTCAGACTCTGCATCTCTTTCTGGATGTGGATATCTCTTTTGGTCATGAGTCTTTTAGAATTGTCTTATAACTTTACATTGCTGAGAGGAGCCCAGTCTGTTGAAGTTAGTCGTCACACATACGTTGTGTCTGTGGTTGTGTACAGATTTCTCCTGGTTCTGCTCTTCTTGCTCAGCATCAGTTTATATAAGTCTCTCCAGGTTATTATGAAGTCCGTCTACTTCTCATTTCTTGTAGCACAGTAGTATTCCATTATATTCATATACCACAACTTGTTCAGCCATTCCCCAGTTGATGGGCATCCCCTTGTTTTCCAATTCTTTGCCACCACAAAAAGAGCCGGTAACAATATTTTTGTACATACGGGTTCTCTTCCCACTTCTCTGATCTCTTTGGGATATATCTCTAGAAGTGGTATTGCTGGGTCAAAGGGTATGCACTTATTTATAGTCCTTTGGGCATTGTTCCAGATTGCTCTCCAGAATGGCTGGTTCATCATTTCTTATTACACAATAGTATTCCATTACATTCATATACCACAGCTTGCTTAGGCATTCCCAAATTGATTGGGATTCCTTCAATTTCCAATATTTTGCTACTATGAAAAGGGCTGCTAAATGAATATTTTGCACATATAGACCCTTTTCTACTTTTTTATGATTTCTTTGGGACACAGACCTAGAAGTGGTATTGCTGGAGTCTCAGAATTTATGCAGTTTGGTTGCCCTTTGGGGATAGTTCTAAATTGCTCTCAAGAATGGCTGGATCAGTTTACAACTCTACTAACAGCATACCAGTGTCCCAATTTTCCCTCATCCTCTTCAATATTTATCATTTTCCTTTTTTGTCATCCTAGCCTATCTGATAGGTATAAGGTGGTACCTCAGAGTTGTTTAATTTGCATTTCTCTAATCAAAAGTGAATTAGAGCACTTCTTCATATGCTTATAGATAGCTTTGATTTCTTCATCTGAAAACTACCCGTTCATATCCTTTGACCATTTATTAATTGGGGAATGACATATTATAAATTTGACTTAATTCTTTATATATTTTAGAAATGAGGCCTTTATCAGAGACACTTGCTGTAAAGATTGTTTCCTAGCTTTCTGCTTCCCTTCTAATCTTGGTTGCATTAGTTTTGTTTGTACAAAATCTTTTCAATTTAATATAGAAATTATCTATTTTACTTTTTGCAATGCTATCTCTTGGTTGGTTATGAATTCTTCCTCTCCCTAAAGATCTGAAAGATACACTATTCCTTGTTCTTCTAATTTCCTTATGGTATCACTCATTTATGTCCAAATTTTGCACCCATTTTGACTCTTATTTTGGTATATGGTACAAGATATTTGTCTATATCTAGTTTGTGTCCTATAGTTTTCTAGTTTTCCCAACAGTTTCTAACCAATAGTGAGTTCTTATTTTAAAAGCTGAGGTCTTTGGGTTTATCAAACCTTAGGCTGCCTTACTATAATAGGTCTTTCATGCCTCTCTCTTCCTGTGACATATTTACCCCATTCTATCTTTTCCTTCCTTTTGCATTTAATGTACTCTTCTTTCTCATCCCTTAATTTTTTTTGTCATTCCCACAAATTCATCTTATACCCGTACCCTTTGTCTATATATGTTCCTTCTAGCTGTTTTATTAGTGATAACATTTTTTAAGAATTACAAGTACATCTTCCCGTGCAGGTATATAAACAGTTTAGCTCTATTGAATCCCTAAAGTTTCCTTTTCCCTTTTTACTTGTTTATGCTTCTTGTGGGTCTTGATATATTAGAGATCAAATTTTTGGATTCAGTTCTTTTCTTTACCTTATGATAGCTTGAAATCTTTCTATTTCATTGAATGACCATCTCCCAACCTCACCCCCTTCCCGATGTATTATATTTAATTTTGCTGGCTAAGTGATTGTTGATTGTAGTCCTACCTAGCTCCTTTGCCTTCTAGAATATCCATAAACTATGATAGGTGCTCTTATTGTTTCCATTTTACAGCTGAGAAAACCAAGGCAGACAGTTTAAATGATTTGTCCAGGGTTAATAGATAGTAAGTGTCTGAGATTAGATTTAAACTTAGGTTTTCCAGACTTCAGGCTCAGAAATCTATGTACTGTGCCATCTAGCTGCATTTTGAAACCTCAAAATCATGTCTAAAACAGAACTCATTATTTTTCCACCTAAACCTTCACACTTTCCAAACTTTTGTGTTACTCTTGAAGGACATCACCATCTTTCCAGTCACCTAGATGTGCAACTTACATGTTATCCTTTACTTCTCATTTCAGTCACCTTACATATACCCAATCTTGTCCTTCTGTGGTAACACCTCTGAAGCATATCTTCTTTTTTCTACTCACTCAGTTGCCACCCTGGTGCAGACCTTTATTACTTCTTGCTTAGATTATTGTAGAAGCTTTCTGGTTGGGCTTGCTGCCTCAAGTCTTTCCCTGCTGTAATCCATTCTCCATTCAGCTGCCAAACTGATTTTCTTAAAGCCCAAGAAACTCCATCCCCTTTCCTAGTCAGTGAACTCCAGTGGTACTCTATTACTGCCTGAACATTTTTTCTTTGGCATTTAAAACTCTTTATAACATGACCTCTTTCACTTTACTGTGCTTTACATTCTTTATGATCTGGTGACACTGGCCTTCTTGCTGTTTCTTAAACACAATATTCCGTGTCTTGATTCTGTTCCTCTTCACTAACTGCCCCAAAGAGTTGGATGCAGCTGAAACAACTCAACAGCAGCAGAGATCTTAGAAACAATAACTTTATCAGAGAAGCTTGCTACAAAAATTTTCCCCATTTACCTCTTTTTATTCTAATTTTAGCTGCATTGATTTTCTTTGTGAAAAATAAAATAAATTTCTACTTGTTACTAATACATATTCTTAAGCAAAATAAATTCTAACATTGACCAGTTTCCCCTCTTCTCACCTCCCTTTCTTCTTTCCCCCTCCATATGTCTCACTTTGCTTTCTAAGTTTATGACTTTTCTCTCCGAAGGTGAACAGCATATCTTTTGTTGAGCTCTCTGGAGTTGAGTTTGGTCATTGTGTTGATAAGAATTCTTAAGTGTTTTAAAGTTGTTTTGGTGGACTTCTAGAAGCAGAGCCAAGATGATGGAGTAGAGAAAGTGCCCCCCCTGAGCTCTCCCAATATTCCCTTCTAAACAACTTTAAACGAATGCCTCAAAGTGGGGAGATGAAGGAGGGGGAGAATATTTGGAACTCAAAAACTTGTAGAACTAAAGTTGAAAACTAAAAATAAATAAATATATTAAAAAAGAAGAATCCCTCAGAATCAGTTTCTGGAGTGACAGAGCAAAGAATAGGCCAAGAGGAGACATTTAGGAGTTTGGTAAGAAAAATCTGTAACAAGGAGATAGAGGCTAATCCAATGTTGATGTGGATGAAATACCTGTGTAGGACTAGGTGGTGATGATAAATGCAACAGTAGCTTTGGGAGTCTCAAGTCAGAGACAGTAAGGGGACTTGGCAAATTGTCAGAAAGAAGACATTATTGTACTGTCACTGGACACAGGATTGGTTTATATTTGGTATCTCCATTGCCTATATATACTTTCGGGGTCATAGTTCAAGGGAATATAGGAGCACTTTTAGTCAAGAAGGATTAGAAACTACTGGGCAGCAGTATCATGTCTGGTCCCAAGGGATCAGGGACCTAGAGAAAGAGGAATAAGAACAGGAACAGGAACAGGAACACTTCCTGAGTAAGGTCCAGAGCAAAGACCAGATGAGCAGTGACCACACCTTTTCAGATCAAAGCATCTTGGAAGCACTGAAAATGTCCATACCTCCAGAACTAGCTCTAAAAACTACAATGGGAAAAAGCTTGAAGCTTGAGACAATTCCCCTCCATCACCAACACTAGGAACAGAGCCCAAAATTAAAATAAAGTTCCAAATAGAGTAGGAAAATGAGCAAACAATGAAAAAGAACCTAACCATAAACTCTGAAGAAGACAATGGAGTCAAAACAGCAAGAAGCAAAGCCTCAAAGAAAAAAAGATGCGAATTGGACCAAGTTCAACAAACATTTCTAGAAGAGCTAAAAAATAATTTTCAAAATCAAATAAGAGTGGTAGAGGAAAAATTGGCAAAGAAATGAAAGCAAAAGAAGAAAATATGAAAAGACAAGTAACAGCTTAGCAAAAAGAGGCACAAAAATACTGAAGAAAATAACACCTTTAAAAACAGATTTGACCAAATGGAAAAAGAGGTATAGAAATTCACAGATGAGTATAAGCACCTAAAAAACAGAATTGAACAAATGGAAAAAAAGATGCAAAAGCTCACTGAACAAAATAATTCCTTACTATTGTGCTATAAGGAATTAGGAGCAGACAGACTTCATAGTAACCCGGAGTCTTATTTAAAGTGATGCTGAATGAGGGGAGCAGAACCAGGAGAACTTTGTACACAATTACAGACACATTGTATCTGTGATAACTAACTTTAATAGACTGGTTATAAGACAACTCCAAAGGACACATAATGGAAAAGGCTATCCACATCCAGAGAAAGAATTACAGAATCTCAATGAAGATTGAAGCAAATTACTTGCTCTTTCTCTTTTTTGTTTTGTTTTGTTTTTTTTGTTCTTCATTATTGTTCATTCCATTGGTTATAATTCTTCTTTACAATTTGACTAATGTTTAATGTGAAGGTACATGTAGAACCTATATCACATTGCATGCTGCTATGGGTGGGGGGAAGAGTCAGGAGGGTGGAGCAAGAAAGTTTGGAACTCAAAAACTTGTGGCACTGACTATTGTAAACTAAAAGTAAATAAATAAAAAAAGAAATACAAAATAAAAGAAAATTCCTTAAAAAATGAGAATTGGTCAAATGGAAGCTAAGGATTTCATGAGATGTTAAAAAAAACAAAGTCAAAAGAATCAAAACATAGAAGAAAATATGAACTATCTCATAGGAAAAACAACTCAACTGGAAAATAGGTCAAGGAGAATTATTAAACTAACTGAAAGCCATGTTCAAAAAAAGGACCAATACATCATATTTCAAGAAATTGTTAAAGAAAATGGCCCCATGATTCTAGAACTAGAGGGTAAAATAGAAGTTGAAAGAATCCACAAATCACCGTCTGAAAGAGAACTCCAAATGAAAACTCCCATAAATATTGTAGCCAAATTCAAAGCTGTCAGATCAAAGAGAAAATACTACAAGCAGCCAGAAAGAAACCATTCAGATATATGGAACCATAGTCAGGATCACATAAGAGTTAGCAGCTACCACATAAAAGGAAATGTGATATTCCAGAAGGTACAAGAGCTGGGCTTACAACCAAGAATAGCCTAACCAGAAAAACTAAGTATAATCCTTCAGGGGAAAAAATGGATGTTCAATGAAATAGAGGACTTTTAAGCATTCCTGATGATAAGACCAGAATTAAATAGAAAATTTGACTTTCAAACACAAGACTCAAGAGAAGCATAAGAAGGTAAACATGAAAAACAGATCATAAGAGACTCAATAAGGTTAAGCTATTTACCATTTTATATGGGAATGCATGTATCTTCTAAGAATTTTATTATTATTAGGGCAGTTAAAAGGATTCTACATAAAGAGATGGTCCAAGACTGAGTCGGTTATTTTGGGATAATGTAAAAAAAAAAAGTTTAGGTGAGAAAGAAGGATCCCCTAGGAGAAAGGAGATAGGAGAGGAAGAATGAAAAAAAAAACACATAAAAGAGGTGTGTAAGGAAGAGCTTTTACAGGGGAGGAGAAAATATTGGGGGAAGGGGCAATGCTTGAATCTCACATCTAAATTGGTTTAAAGAGGAAATGTGTTTACACACACACACACACACACACACACAGAGTCTATTGTTAATAGAAATATATCTTGGCCAAAAAGGAAGTAGGAGGCTAAGAGGATAAGAGAAAGGGAGTCAGGTGATTAAAAGGTAGGGTAATATAATGTCAAGCAAAGGTAACTTTCAAGGTTTGGATTACCAGCATAGCAAACCCCATTTATTCAGCAAACATTCATAGAATAGGGAAAGTCAAAATACAGTATAACTCATTCATTTCACAAGTAAGTTCTTAATTCAGTCCAGGTACTACTCTACCCCTAGAGGGCGCTTTCATTTAGTCAGTCAAAGTCTCTTCTCAAATGGAGATCAGGCTACTCCACCCCTAGGCAGTACATTCCTTTAGTCAGTCAAAGTCTGTTCTCAAAAGGAGAGAATTCTTCTTAAATGGAGATCAGTTTCCAATCATAAACAACATAAACAAAGTACATTCACAAAAAGGCCAAAGGTTTCTTCCCCCCCCCCACTCAAAGTAATTAAAATACCATCCATTAACACCAAGTACTTTCTCAAAAGGGAGCAGGAGAGCACAAAAGGCCATCCACCCTTAAACCATAACAAGGTCAAGATAACATAGCATGGAAAGGCCCTTCTTTCATCTTCACT
>JAQQSW010012754.1:0-12463 GCA_028646575.1 Pseudocheirus occidentalis
TGAGTGATTAAGGGTGGGAAGTTGCTGGAGGCTACCTGGAGACCATAGACAATGGAGGGTACAGGCTAGTAACAGGTAACAGGTTGGGGCCCAGCCACAATGAAATACTTATGGCCTCTGCAAATGCCTCCTGAAGATTCAATCAGACTTCAAGAAGTTTCCCAGAGTATGTACCTCAAAGATTCAAGGAGAGCTCAAAGGGGGGGTGGGGGGGTGGAGGTACCAGAACCTACACCTCACCAGTTAGACAACCTATGGAATAGAGACACGCGCATGCGTGCACGCGTGCGCACACACACGCACACACACACACACACACACACTACTATATATTTTAGATGTTAGTCTTTCATTAGAAATGTTTTAATGCAAAATTTTATCCTAGTTTATACATTATCTTCCCATCCAAGCTACTTTGATATTTGTACAAAAAGCATCATCCTGGTTACTTTCCTATGTACAATCTTTACTCTACCTAAAATTAACACCCAGGAATGAAGACAATATTATTGATACTGGGTAAAATATAATAGGACTCCCAGCTTCCTCACCCTAGATATTACAGCCTAAGATAGCCTTTCTGAAGAAGACTAAGTAAAGATCTACTTTTATAGGGAGATACTGAGGTTTTTGCACTGACCAAAACATAGTGTGATAGCCAAGTTGCTTTTGACAGATATACACAATAAAATCAGGAACTTGTGAAGAGGTATACCCAAACAGGGTTAGGGTTGCCTGAGACCCCAAAATACCAACAAGCCGGGTCCTGCCAAAAGAATTCCACTCAAGTCTTCACAGCCAAAGAAAAGCAGAGTTTATTGAAAGTTCATTAAAAGTTCACCATATGGGGTAGATTCTCAAGGAGCCAGTCTATGTTAGATCATTTTATGGCACTTTCACAGAGCAAGTCTGTGCTAGGGCATTCTATGGCACCCTCACACCACATGGAAAGAAGATGGCCTCTGCAAATGCCTCATCAAGTGGGAAGATTTAGTCAGACTTCAAGGGCTTTCCCAGAGCCTGCACCTCAGTGATTCAAGGAGAGCTCAAGGCGGGGTCCCAGAGCCTACACCTCATCACTATTGTCAGCTGCTTCAATCTTTGTTTGTGATCTTTGGACTTCAAATGATTCTTCACACTGGCAGTATCAATGAAGTATCTCGAGCAGGCCAGGCAGCGGTAGTAGCTGCCTCCAGGTAGGTCAAGGTCCAGCTTGTCGTTGGGCTGGGGCTGGCGGGTGGCCCCTGTCAGGGCCGCAGGTCCTGGTGGATCTCCTCCAGGTCCAGCCACCGCCTCTTGGCCTTCAGCTGGCGGGCCAGGGAGTGCTTGTGCGCAGGGAGCGGGCCATAGCTTCAGCTGGGGGTAAGGCTCGGGGTTCGGGGCCACCATGGCCCTAGACTTTTCTTGGCAGATACTGGGGTGGTTTGTCATTTCCTCCTCCTGTAGATTAAGGCAAAGAGAAGTTAAGTTATTTGCCCAGCATCACAGTTAGTGATTGTTTGAGGCTGGATTTGAAATCAAGTCTTCCTGATTCCAGGTCCAGCACTCTATCCACTAAGACACCATTTCATCCTAGCAAAAGGGAGCTGAAATGGCCCAAAAGAGATGTAGCCAAGAAGACTGTAACAGGAAAAAATTTGATGACTATGTACTAAACAGAGATAAGGTATCTACCAGTGAAGTTCAGTGAGGATGCCATTTTTATATCACCAAAGGACATCCATAGTCCTATAGCTTTTAAAGTATGAGTTGCTCTAATCATGTATCTTCCCTATAAGTATGACTTCTATATGCGATCCTTGGTCACACCTGTTCTTCATGTGTGTGGCCTCCATATGTGTGCCTTCCTCACTGGTTGTAATCTGTGGGAACATATACTCCATGTGTGCATGTGGAAAATCTGACACTTAATTTATTATCATGCTTGATTAAATATCTTTTACTTGAACTAATCCTCTGGATGGCTGGCTCATGAACTTTGACTCATGGCTTTGAGCAAGTGCCAACCCACAGGTTATCTCAAATTTGGGGTAACTTTTCTGAAAGAGTCATATATAAGAATGTGTATGCCAGGGTCATACATTGATACTCATTAACTTTATTGCAAAGGTAAAGACAGTCAAAGACAGAGAAAATTTTTTTTGAAAATACAGTTTGGGATAAAAAGTGAAACAAGTCATGAGTTTATAGACTTCTAAGTATCCACATGCCTGAATATCATAAATTTATTTTAAAGAAAGTACTGGATACAATGAACCTTGAAAAGCATCACAAAAAAAACTGGTCATATTTTAGCAAACTGGAAATGACATATTACTGATCTGAGAATCATTTAAAAATCAACAAGCTGTCTGTGTGCTATAGATACGCTGATTAGAAAGGTCAAAATTGACATTACATTGAAAGAAACTCTAAAGATGGGAAGAAAGCACAAAAAAAATCAATTTTACCCTTGGATACTTTGAATTTCTACTTGGCAATATCAAAAGCTTGCTGAATTGAATATATTTTAGCTTCTTGTTTTCAAATGGTCAAAATTCTTTAGGTAATTGTTTTCTTTTAATGCCAAAAATTAGTGGTATCACTAGATAGAGTGCCAGCCTTGGAGTCAGGAAGACCTGAGTCCAAATTCAGTCTTAGACATTTACTAGTTGTGTGACCCTAGGCAAGTTACTTAACTCTGTTTGCCTCAGTTTCCTCAGCTATAAAATGACCTGGAGAAGGAAATGGCAAATCACTCCAGTTTATTTGTCAAGAAAACCCCAAATGAGGGTCACGAATAGTTGAACACAACTGAAACAACTGAACAACCACAATGCATAAAAATCTGTCTCCCCTGTGACCTTGAGCAAGTCACTTAACCCCAATTACCCTGCCTTCCCCCTTTCCAAAAAGCAAAAAAAATAAATCTGTCTCCCCCTATATTTGAGGTCCACTGCCAAGCTGAGAAGACATGGTCCTGATATATTATGCAACATGCATTGCTTAATAAATCTATATGCTCAGAAGCTCAAACTTTTGTTTCCTCAGTTATTTCAGATTTCACCTGTCACACAAGCCTGTATAAGCTGATCCCACAGACTTGCAACATAATTCATTTTTGTCCCTTCTACCCTCACTACCACCTAACTCCTACATACACACACACACACACATACACACACACACAAACACATTGAGTCACAGACATCTAAAAGGCACAAGTTTCTCTACCTAGGACTTCAGTGTGCCAATGCTCTATGCTGCAACTGTACTCAACTAGAAAATTAAGAAAGAGGAAACCTGGGAAAGCATTAATTCAAGTCTAAGTTCAAGTCTGAAATAACAAGAGATCTCAAAGAGCCTGAGAAATGGAGACAGAGTCAGAGTTAAAGCATTTATATCTGTCCATTTATCATTTTTCAGAGTTGATAACACGTCTATTCGGGGCTATAGTAATTGAATGTAGTGGTTACAAAGCAGTTAATGTGAACAGGGAGTTCAAGTAGACTGCAAGCAATATAGTTCAATAGCATGATCTGCATTAGCCAAAAAAGTCAATTCGATACTATGCTGCATCAATAGATGTGTAATATTCAGAAGGAAGGAGGTGCACTTCTCCTCTCAGTTCTTATGGTGAGAACTGCCCTGTAGGGTTTATTGTACTCCATTCTTAGCACCATAGTGTAGGAAAGACATTGGCAATCCACATCACATCAAGAAGAGGGGGACCCTGATGAGGAAGAGACTCAAAGCCATTTTCTGTATGAGGACTGGCTGAAGGATTGTGAATATTTTAGCAAGAAGAAATAAAAATTTGAGGGGAAAGAAAACATATAATTCCTTGCCTTCACATATCTGAAAAGAACATTGCCAGCTGAGGACAGAGAACATGGCACCTGATCTCAGCCATTTGTTCAGGAGCATCCAACTCTTAATGACCCCATTGAAGGGTTTTCTGGTCAAAGATACTAGAGTGGTTTGCCATTTCTTCAACAGGGTTAAGTGATTTGCTCAGGGTCACACAGCTAGTGTCTGGGAACAGATTCAAACTCAGTCTTCTTAGTGCTCTATCCTAGCAATGGTGGAAGATAAAGAAGGAAGCGATAAAGAGGCAATCTGTTCCAGGCATGTACAAAGACATGGAAACAGAAACAGTATGTTTAGTTCAGAGAACATGTCACAGTCTAGTTTTGCTAGAATGCAAAGTGTATAAAGGGGAATAATGTGAAATAAGACTGAAAGAGTAGAGTGGAACCATATTATAAAGTAGTAGTGCCAAATGCCAATAAAAACAGGGTCCACTGAACAGCAGGGAACAAATTGACAGTTTTAAAATGCAACATCTACATTTTACTGTATTTTTATTTATTTTGTAAAATATTTCCCAATTATATTTTAATCTGGTTCAGGCTATATTCCAGAGTGTTGTGGGTTATCTACATATTTAATACCTCTGTTGTAAAGGGCTTTAAATACTGGGATAAGAAATGGGTATGTCAGCTTATAACCAATATGGGGAGAACACGGTACAGTAGAAAGAGCTTTGGCTCCTGCTGCTTACTACCTGTGTGGCCTCAAATCACTTAACCTCTCTAAGCCATAGTTTCCTTAACTATAAAATAAAGGGGCTGGACTAAATGGCCTCTGAGGTCCTTTCCAAGCTCTATATCCATAAACCATTGATGTTTTTTAATCTAAGAGGATGATGTAAAAGTAGTAATATAATCCTACCTATGCTTTGGAGGTCCCTTTACCTATGATTCTTAGAAAGATTACTTTGGCAGCTATGATAGATGAATTGGAAAGAAGGGAGATTCCACAGAAGTAGAGTGACCAGTTGGGAGGCTATTGTGGTGTGTTGTTCATCCTTCATTCTTGAAGAGGATCAATGACATTAGGAAGGTGATGCCTTCACTTGCAAGTGAATTGGATTTAAGTAGAACAGAGCTGTGCAAAGTCACTACCTTCACTCTCTCCTCCAGTCATCTGAGTCCAGTGGCAAGACTTGAGTCAATACAACTGGTGATGGCCCCTAATTCAATGGCATACCTTTGCCTTTTTAAGCTAAGGTCTTTCCCAAGTAGAAGTTTTGTCTTAGGCAACACCCATTCAGTGATTAATGGCTAGGTCAGAATTAAGGCAAAAAAGAGCCAAGTTTACCTTCTCAAAAGAATCAGGTTTGGGGTGGCTAGGTGGCTCAGTGAATAGAGCACCAGCTCTGGAGTCATAAGGACCTGAGTTCAAATCCGGCCTCAGACATTTGACACTTACTAGTTGTGTGACTTTGGGCAAGTCACTTAACTCTAATTGTCCTCCAAAAAAAAAAAAAGAATCAGGTTGTGTGATCAAAATTTACATTACTTTGGACAGAGAATGCACCTATAAGGGTATGACTCCCCATGTGGACAAAGGGAGAGAAGGAAGAAGAAAAGGAAGGAAAAAAGGAAGGAGCATTGCCCAACTGGAACTGGCTAGCTGGGTCTCCAGTGAGGCATCTACTACTACTCATGTCTACTGCAGTAACCCAGGCAAGAAGTAACAGGAACTTGAATAGATGACTAAATGGATAGACTGTAAATTCTATAAATAGAATAATACTAGTACAAATTACCAGTCAGGAAGGGTTCATTAAAAATAGGGCGCGTTAGATTAATCTGTCCTAGTCTTTCAGAGTCAATGAAATACTTTGAATCACCTGTCCCCCATCTTTAATATTGTCATATATTAACTTCCATGACATTCTCTTAATTTGTTCAATTATTTTAGTATTTAGCAATGGTGACAGCAATTTCCCAATCCCTACCCTCAGGTAAATCAGGCTAGTTTTTCCTTAAAAGGAATTGAAAGTATTTACAAGATTTGATTGGCTCAAAGGACTAAAGACTGTCGACAGAATGTTCTGATCATCTAAGTGGCAACATTCCCAAGGAATTTTTGTTGTTAATCCGTGTCTGACTCTTCATGACCCCATTCCAGGTTTTCTTGGCAGAGATACAGAAGTGGTTTGCTGTTTCCTTCTCCAACTCATTTTATAGATGAGGAAACTGAGGCAAACAGAGTGAATGATTAGCTCAGGGTCAGTAGTGCTCAGTCAGTAGTAAGTGACTGAGGCCAGATTTGAATTCAGGAAGATAAGTCTTCCTGACTCCAGTGCTGGCTGTGCCACCTACCTCTAAGCATTCTCTAATACTTGATTGGAGGACTGTGACCCGAAAGTCAGGGAAGAAAACTTCACATTGTAGAAACAACCAGAGGTATTCTTAATGCATATCCTTTTAGAATATTCTTCTCTTTATGGCCAAGCAGATTTCCTCTTATTAACTGTTTATATGGCTTATGAGTATATCATTTCAATCCAAAATCGAACCTAGACCAAGAGGAGTATGGCCTGAGCCAGGCCAAGCCCAGAAAAACTGACATAGATATGCAAGTTTGGAAAAGAATGATCTCCTTAAGTGAGCAATGGGCAGTTTCGGGGGAAGATGAAGCTGGATTAGCTTTCATGCATTTAAGGGTCTTTTAGGTCTACCAGTTGTATTAATCCTGGCCCTTCCGGCCTGGTAGTTTAAGCCTCTTTCATATTTTACTGTAGATAGAGCCAGAATTCAATTTACCTTTAAAGCAGCCCTGAGCAAAATAAATTCTTTGAGACTGAACTGGATTATTTTCCCAGTCCCTAAGTATAGCAAACATAGAAGAATGAGTACTCCACCCTTGCTGGGACTGAAATGTCTTTGTATTGCTAATGGTCATTATGACCCAATTGCTTCCAGGGAGGCCTGTTGAAAGAAAGGCCCTCTCTAATTTAAGAGAGTCATGTGTGTGAAGGAGGAAAGAACTGCTTGTTCTTAAATTTTTTTTTCAGTAAATAAACATTGATTTTCTCTATCTTTTACACTCCCCCTCACACTGGAAAAACAGAAAAAACAAAATCCTTGTAAAAAATATCTAGAGTCAAGGAAAATAAATCTCCTTTACTGGTACATCCAAAAAATATGCCTCACTTTGTACCCTGAGGCCATCATCTCTCTGTTGGGAGGTAGGTAGCATGCTTCATTCATCATCAATCCATTCAGCACTTAGGACAGTGCCTGACACATTGTAGGTACTTAATGAATGTTTAATTGAATGACTAATATGGAAATGTTTTACATGATTACATGAATATAATCTATTTCAGATTGCTTACTATCTCAGGGAGAAGAAAGGGGAGGAGAGAAGGGACAGATAGAATCTGGAATTCTAAACTTTATTTTGATTTTAATTACTTATTTAGTATTTTATTTCCCCCAATTAAATGTAAAAACAATTTTCAACATTTGTTTTTAAAATTTGGAACTAAAAACTTTTAAATATGTTAAAAAATATTTAACATGTAATGGGGAGAAAATAAAATATTATAAGAACGTTAAAAAATATTTATTGACTCATTCATCTGGAACTATGGCCAGTCATTGCATTATCAGAGAACTATTTGGCTTTGAATGGCTTTTTTTTTTGAAAGTACAATGCAAGTGAATAAGAAATCCTAGATTTATAGTTGTAGATGGACATAAATCAGTTGAGAGGTGGGATGAGAGAACACAAACCAAGGCAGATTTCTGGCATTTAAGATTGTCTGACTGTTCTCCTGAAGGACTGTTTGAGCGTCTGTTTTAAATTGGGCATTCAAGAGGCCAACCAGAAATTTGCCCTTGTACTTTGGTGTTATCATCCAGTGCAAGCCACTGGGGGAGGTAACTGGAAGGACAATGTTTCCTATTTTCCATAAGCCCAAAGACAATTCTGGAATTGGAGGGATGGACAAATATGCTAACTACAGCCCTGTTGATTTGCTAAGGAGAAGCTAGGACATTGCAACAGTTTAAAAAAGATACAATCTCACTCCTGAACTGAGAATTATCTCTTAAGAGTATCCAATGAGGGGTGTGGACAAAAGCCCAGAACCAAGCATCCTATCTCATTGCAACAGAGGTGGCTATTGCTTATACACAAAAGATACTGCTCTGAGGGCCTATGCATTTCTGGTTTTCTGGCTTTTTGCATTGCCTCTTCCTCAAGCATAGGGGGCCATTCTTGAGTCTTTTCTTAGACTATTTCCCATGCCTAGAACACTTCTTCCTCATCTCTGCTTCTTGGTATCCCTGGTTTCCTTCAAGTCTTAGCTAAAATCCTACCTTCTCCAGGAAGCTTTTCCCAATCCCTCTTAATTCTACTGCCTTTCCTCTGTGGATGATTTTTAATTTATTTTACAAATGTGTATGCTTATGGTTTCCCCCATTAGATTGAGACTTCTTGAGGGCGGGGACTGTCTTTTGTTTTTCTTTGTATTTCTGGTGTCTAGCACAGTGCCTATCATATAGTAGGTGCTTAATACATGACTATTGACTGACTGACTCGGTCTCTTAATGGGAGTCTGCTGGTAGCAGAAGGAATTACCTTCAATGGAGAAAATGACAAGTGACAGGAAGGGATCTGTCATCAACTACTCTCAACAACTATAGTGAACCAGACAGGGCCAGGGATACTCTGGCGTGTAAGAACAGGAGGGCAGAATCAGGTCTCAGCAGTGGCAGGCCTGGGCATGGGGGATGGAAGAGGAATCATATTTATTCCAATATAAGAGGATGATGAGGCCTGCCATAATGGGGACAGAGACCCCAAAAGTGGCAGGCCTGGGTTTGGGGGGGGGCATTCACTCCAACGTAAGGGGGCAGAATCAGGCCCCAATGGTATTCAGACCTCCAGCAACATTCTGCTCTAGCACAAGACAACAGAACTTAAACCACAGAAGGGACCATTATCTTGCCCTAACCCAGGGGGAAACAGTTGATTTTGGCAGAGGGAGCAGCAGGCACAGATATAGGTATGGATGGTAGAGCTGCTTGAGCAGAAGGGGTATCAGCATCTAGGGGAGCAGTGCCCAGTAGCAGTGGCATTCCAGTGGGGCTGGCCTGGATGTTGGCAAAAGGTAAATCTTCTCTAGTGTCTTGCTTTCTGTAAATCTGGAAATGACTGGCCCTTCCAAAATGGTGCAAGGACAATACCCAGAGGTCTTCATACATTTCCTCCCAAAGGAGGGCTTGGATATTCAAAGGTTTTGTTGGAAAGTACCTTGCTGTCTGGTAACAAGTTGAAAGTGCCTACTTAGCGCCAAAGAAGAAGGTGAGCAGGGCCATTCCTCCTTCCTTCACATGGGGTCAAGATTTTGTATCTTTCCCCCTTTTCCTCATTCAAATATATGAGGGCTGAGGCTTTTTTTCACTTCCTTTGTATTCCTGATCTTTAGAACACAGTGTGCACTTACTGTATTATATGCTCGTTAACTGACTGAGCAAGAGTCACATTTAGCCCCATGTCTTTTTTTGTTTGTTTCTTTTTAATTTTCCACATACATTTCCACAAGGTTATGAGTTACAAATATTCTCCCTGTCTTTCCCCTACCCACCACCCCAAAACAGCGACACCACTGTATACTCCCTCCCCCAATCTGCTCTCTCTTTTATCCTTCCCCATCCTCCCTCTGACTTTCTAGTTAGGGCAAGATGGATTTCTATATCCTGTTGCCTGTATATATTATTTCCCAGTTATATGTAATAATAATAATAATAATTTTTTTAAACATTTGATTTTAAAACTTTGATTTCCAGATTCTTTCCTTTCTTTGCTCATCACCCACCCCTACTGGGAAGATTATATATTATGTTATGTTATGTTATGTTATGTTATATTATATTACATTATATTGTATTATATTGAATCACATCATATCATATCGTATATTCAATATAGGTTGTTCATGTGTTCTTATGCAAAACATTTCCACAGTAGATATATTGTGAAAAACTGACTATATTATTCTCTATCCTACCCCCTCACTTATTCTATTTTCTACTTTGACCCTGTCCCTTTTCAAAAATATGTGCTAACTACCCTTTCCCCCCATCTGCCCTCCCTTCTGTCATCTCCTCTCTTATCCCCTTCCCCCCTACTTTTCTGTAGGGTTAGCTACCCAATTTAGTTCCTATGTTATTCCCTCCTTAAGCCAAATTCAATGAGAGTGAACTTGACTCATTCTCTTTTGGCTTCCTGTTCTTCACCTCCATTGTAACAGCTTTCCCTTGCCTCTTTTATATGAGATAATTTACCTTATTCTGTCTCTCCTGATCTTTTCTCATTATATTCCTCTCTCATTTCTTAATTTTATTTTTTAGATATCATCCCTTCCTAATCAAGTGATCCTGTGCCCTCTATGTACACATATATACACACACTCACATATGTATTTATAGGCACATATATCCTCCTATATGAATATATGTATGTATATACACATATAAACATATATACATATATGTATATTGCATATATATGTAAACATATATATTCCCTTCAACTATCCTCATACTGAGAAAAGTCTCTTGAGTTACAATTATCATTTTTCCAATGTTCCATGAACATTCCTAACAGTTCAACTTTAATAAGTTCCTTGTGATTTCTTTTCCATTTACCTTCTCATGCTTCTCTTGCTTCTTGTATTTCAATGTCAAATTTTCTATTCAACTCTAATTTTTTCATCAAGAATGTGTGAAAGTGAGGGGAGTGGAGTCAAGATGGCAGCATAGAAGCAGGAGAACTCTGTGGCTCCTACCATAACCACCTCAAATACCTATAAAATATGACTCTAAACAAATATTAGAGCTTTAGAACTCATAAAACAACAGAGAAACAAGGCTCCTGCTGATGACAGCCCCGCAGATGGACAGAAAGGGCTCATCTCAGTGCAGTGGGAGCAGAACCCAGCTCCATGTGGTTTTAGCCCCAGGCTGTCCAGGAGAAACTCCAGCTGGAGCTTTCAGAAGAGAAGATCACCAGCAGCTGTGGCAGTTTCCAGAATTACCAACCCATAAGAGCCAAGGACAAAGGGAAAAGGTCAGTGGAACTTGGCTAAATCTAGGGGATAGGGTCCGGCCAACTGCCTCCAGGGCTAGAAGCAGTCTGAAGTGGCAGCCCTGCAGCCACCTCCACATGGAGGTGGTTCAGAGCTGGAAGCCTGCAGATTCCAGGGGGGCCAAGCAACCATTCAGAGACTAAGTGCTCTTGCCTTGAGCTGCCTGGATTGGGATTGCAGTCTTGGATGGTGGTCCTGAGGTACATTTTCAGTGAGTCAAAGCTGCAGCAACCTCCTAATATCTTCAGTGGTTGCAAAAACCCCTGCAATTTGAGACAGAGCTCTGCCCTCTGAAAGCAAAGTTCTACTGAGCCCAAAAGTTAAGTAATTGACTGGCAACATGAGCAGGCAAAGAAAGCTCAGCAATCCAACTTTAGATTCCTTTTTGGGGGCAAAAAGAATCAAAGCATGGAATGGGAGGAAGACAGCACAGTTAGAACTCCTGCACCAAAAGGTTCCAAGAAAAATGTAGACTTGTTACAAGCCATAGAGGAGCTGAAGAAGGATTTTGAAAATGAAATAAGAGAAGTGGAGAAAAATTGGGGAGAGAAATTAGAATGATGCGAGAAAATCATGAAAAGAGAGTCAACAGCCTGACTGAAGAAAATAATACCTTAAAAATAGACTAAATCAACTGGCAAAAGGGGCCCAAAAAGCCAATGAGAAGACTGCCTTAAAAAGTCAATTTTTGCCATATGGAAAAAGAGTCTCAAAAGCTTGCTGAAGAGAATAATGCCTTCAGAATTAGATTAAAGCAAATGGCAGCAAATGACTTTATAAGAAATCAAGATACTATTAAACAGATCCAAACAAATGTAAAAAATAGAAGGCAATGTGAAATATTTCCTTGAAAAAAAACACTGACCTGGAAAATAGATCCAGGAGAGACAGTTTAAAAATTATTGGACTACTTGAAAGCCATGATCAAAAAAGGAACCTAGAAACCATCTGTCAAGAAATTCTCAAAGAAAATTGCCCTGATATTTTAGAACCAGGGGGCAAAACAGAACTTGAAAGAAGAGGACTTTAAAGCATTCTAGAGGAAATAACCAGAACCTGAATAGAAAATTTGACATGCAAACACAAGAAGCATAAGAAGGTAAACATGGAAAAGAAACCATAAGGAACTTGTCAGATTTGAACTATTCACATGCCAACATGGAAAAATGAGAATTGTAACTTATGAAACTTTTCTCAGTATGAGGATAGGTGAAGGGAATATAAATGTGTGTGTATGTGTATGTATGTGTTCATGTATGTATGTATATGTGTATATATGCATATATGAATACGTGTATATGTATGTGTGTATATATGTATACATACACATGTCTATATAGGAGGGTACATATGCATATGAATACATATGGGAGTGTGTGTATATATGTGTACATAGACAGAGGGCACAGAATCAATTGAAAAGGAAGGGGATAACATTTTAAAAGATGAAATTAAGAGGTGGCAGAAGAATAGAATGAAGAGGAAACAGGGAGAGAACAGAATGGGGTCAATCATTTCATATAGAAGAGG
>JAQQSW010012755.1:0-12462 GCA_028646575.1 Pseudocheirus occidentalis
AAACAAGATTCCCAACAAAGCTCTGAAGAGGTAAAGACTCCTCCCATAACGAAACTTTCTATTAAGCATTGGTCATAGCCAAGACTAAGTAGGACTCTCAGCAGTCATCAGTATCAGCATCAGCATCATCACCACCACCATCATCATCATATCATCATCCTCATCAACATCTCCCATAGTTCTTCACAATTCTGTGCAGCTTTCAGTGAGCAGTATCAGAGACAATTCTCAGGCACAGCCCAGACGTCCAATGGAGAAGTTTTCTCTGTAATTGGAGTCTGTCTTTGTAGGATAATAAATTTAGAGTTATAAAGGACCTTAACGGCCATCAAGGCCAGCACCCTTATTTTAAAGGTGGGGAAACTAAGGCACAGAGCAGTTAAATGACTTGGTCACACAGCAAGTGTCTAAGGTAGGATTTGAACTCAAGTCTTCCCAATCAGTACGTAATCCACTACCCTTTGCAATCACCCTGCCTAGGTAAGACAATAATCAACCAACCAACAAGCGCTTGTTAAATGCCTACTAAGTTTCAGCTGTGGGGGATGAGGAGGGGACTACCTCCAGTATTCCTGATCTCTATCTTTCCATTGGACCCAGATGGCTCTGGAGGAGAAAGTGAGGCTGCTGACTTTATCCCGTACATATTGTGTTTGTCCACAGCTGGTTGCATTCTTGTCCTTGAGAGCAGAGACTGCTTTTCCCTTTCTTTGTATCCTGGGTGCTTAGCACAATACTGAGCACGTAGTAGGCACTTAATAAAAATGTTTGCTATTTCTTCTTGCTGCTTCTCCTCCTGACCTTTGGCCTCACAAAGGTTTGCCCGAAAATTCCTCCATTCCTTAGAGAATCGCCAACACCAAGTTCACATATGATTAACTACAAATCTCTTTGTCTTTTCTCCCTCAGACCTCAGAGAGGGGTGTCCCCTGAACATGGGAGATCACTTATTTTTCAATTTTCCTACTTATTATGAACATCACGATCATGAAAAAACACAACCATTTCAATACACAAAGAAAAACAAAAAATGGATCATAAAAGACACTTTTTAAAGTGTATATTAAACAATGCAATCATAACAAAATTGTTTAACTTATATACCCTTTAAAATTTCCATCTATTTTCTTTTGTGCCAGTTTTTAGCATTTCTCACTTGTTCAAGAGCTGACACATCCCTCCAATGTCTCTCTTTGGTCCCATAGGATCTTATGAATCCTAGGTCATGACAAACCATATCTAAGTGGAAAGGGGTACACAGCAGGACATATCATTTTGGGGAGGTTGGGGATAAATAAAGGAATGTAAAATACATACTGGACATATCTTCCCAGACTTCTACTCTACTCACCATCACATCTTCAATTCACTGACCATAGCCTCATTCCTGTCCCACAAAGCAAACAGCCCATCTCTCTGCCCCTGGCATTTTCTCTGGCCATCCTCCATGCCTGGAATACTCTCCCTCCTCTGTTCCAACCTACACACTTCCCTGGCTTCTTTTAAGTCCCAACTAAAATTCTGTATTTGACAGCAAGCTTTTCCTAACCTCTCTTAATTCTATTGCCTTCCCTCTTTTAATTATTTCCTATTTACCTTGTACATAGCTTGCTTTTCACATATTTGTTGGCATGGTGTCTCCCTCCCTAGATTGTAAGCTCCTTGAGAGCAGTTTTTGCCTCTTTTGTACACCCAGTGCTTAACACAGTGCCTTTCACAAGGTAAGTGCTTAATAAATGTTTATTGGTTGATTGGTATTTCCTGGAGTTCCATAGTTATCAAGTGGGATGAAATATAAAGCACTGTATGAACGAAAGCTATTTAGAAGACGCATTGTAAATCATGAAGCATTGACAGTAATAATAAACACTATCTATATTATTAATAATATATAATTGTAAATACTACCTACTAATCTTTATTAATAGTAAGTATTCATAGTTAATGATGGCATATTAGTAATAATATTTTAGCTAGGCAAGTGATTTCATTGGTATGAGGAATTCCTTGTGAGAAAATACCCTCTTATCAGTACAAATTGGCATCTTCTTATCAGTTTATTGTCTTAGAGAGAGTTGTTCTGAGCCCTGAGAGGTCTTGACTTTTCCAGAATCAGCCAGCCATTGTGTGTCAAAGGTCACATTTTAACCTAGGTCTTCCTGAATCTACAATCTGCTCTCTATACCCTGTGCTGCCACATTATGGTTATTTGGGACTTATACACTAACTGGTTCCATTAATAATTGGAAGTTATTGATTAGAATGAAATAAAAAGAAGATGGAGAGCAAGGGCAAGGATAGTAGAGTAAAGGCAGGTAAGATAATGTAGGAAAGGGTTAAAAATCAATGAAGAAGAGTCAAGGGAAATCAGTGTTGCTAGTAATCAAATGAGCCATCTGTCAGTATTCCAGAGTGTCACTAGTCTGTACTTCCAGATTTATCCATGCACTATTGCTACCTCTCAGAGTAAAGCTACCAGGCTGCAATCATCAGACCCTGGCACTCCCAGCACTTAGAGAGGAGGAAAAAACACTCAAACATACCTCCATTGTGTAATACCTGTGTAACCCTGGACAAGTCACTTAGCCTCCTTGGGCCTCAGATTCTTCATCCATTAAAAAAAAATAGAAGACTGGAATAAGATAATCTTTCATTTCTCTTCCAGCTCAAAATCAATTTTCCTATGATCCAATAGTATAGGAGGACTGAACTCCCTCCATTTGTGCACTCTTGTGTGGGACAAAGATGACTCTTGCCCAGATAAAATAAGCTGAGATATCTCCAAGTAGAGACAAGAAGGATTTATTTAATTCTTTCTTCTTGCAATTCTCGCAATTCTTTCTTCTTCTTTGGTGTTGAAGAGTGGTCTTGCTACTAGAGGCAGTCTAGTAGGAGGGGCAAAATACAAAATGCAAAGCTTGGTTATATACCCCAAAGACCACTCCTCTTCCCTCTCCCTTGTTCTGTCCTGTTCCCATTAATTAGGAACTGAGGCGCACAATCTCAACTGAAAAAATCTGCTGGCATTGCAGGTAAAATGTCAGTAATATCAAAAAGCAGAAGGTACACGTCTAGCACATATGAAGACAAACTATGTCATCAGCATCAATTTAAATATAAAAGCAGAAGATAAATGTTCTAACAATATCAAGACAGGTATGAAAAGAGACAATATTTTATGAATCATGGAGATTTTAGGACATGGTGACCTGCCCAGAGTTCCACAACAGGATTTCCCATTTTATATTTGTACAAGTCAGATGGCAGTCAGTGGAAACAAGTCTGGGACATTCCGGCCTGCAGTTAAATTTGCAGGGTCTGTGCTTTCCCCTCCTACACTTAGCTAAGCTTAGCAAAAACTTCAATTTATGTCCAGGGAAGTAAGGCAAGGGTTCCAGGCTGCCAGCCCAGGTTACTAAGTCTTTGGTACTTTATTTATTCTGTTCAGATTTCTGGAATGTTACCTGAGAAATTTTCACTATGTTCTCCTTACCCCACCACCATAGACATGGTTCATTCTCCATGACCCCAGACCACCTGTCAGATCTACAGCAATTTCATCAGTCTAATCTTCTACCCTACAACCCTCAGATTCCATGACCTTGTTGCTATTTCTCACCCTGTAAGTGTTACAGCCCACACAGTGAGAATTACTACCATATGTTAACAGCCCTAACATTCCCTGAAAAATTCTCATTCTGCAACATCATCCCATTCTCCACAACATCTCCCCCTGGGATGGGAAGAGCTAACAGCTTCTGGTGGTATGCCCTACATAAGTTTCAAAAAAAAAAGGAAAGAAAAGAAAAGAGAGAACGGTGAATTCCTGATGATCGGAAGAGAGAAGCCCACAGTTAAATAACATCGGTACATGATGTCTCTTGAGGAGGTTTGGCCCCACTAATCCCTCTGGAAATGTCATTTGTGTATATTGCCTTCACCTCATTAGCGCTTCAGTTCACTTATTAAATATTGAAGACATCAAATGGCTCTCTTTGGTGTTGAGGGGCTGGGTTCTTGTTCTTGGAGTGTGATGCTGTGTATCCTCCTGAGAAAGTCCGGGCAGCCATGCTAATTGCTAAAAGATTCTTCACACGTTGTTTTTTCTTCATCAGCCCAGGAAAGCAGCCTCCTTGGTAGTGTCAGTGGGATGGAGGTTGGTTGCTAGGAGTCTCAATGATAATAGCAATTAATTGTTCACACCATAAAAAGGACATTTAATTAGAGGCCCAGGAATACAACCCATTCCTTTGACCTACTGCACAGTCTACACAATAAACTAGTTGGGGAAGAAATGTGAGAATCACAGAACTTTAACTGGTTACCTAGTCCACCATGTCGTCTTTATGGAAGACCAAGTCCCAATTCACAGAAGTATAAAAGTGGAAATTATTTTGTCTGTGGGTGGCAACTCGTGACCCATGGCCCACAATAATGGACTACAAAGATGTTATTTATGACTAATAGACACCCCCAACAGAAAGCTATGGCAAATATCTATGCACTTTTTATCAGTACATAGATACTTGAAAAATATTGAGAGATGGCCTCCAATATTGCTGAAGGAAGGGGCACAACTTTATGGTATGATGGTTTCACTTTCCATGCTGGTTTTGCTGGGCTATTGCCCAAGCCAGCCTTTTTATGTCTTTATGTCATAGCCTTTTGCTGTTGTGAAATTCATATCAAATGGTTGTATTGACATGGGCACAAAAATAATATTTAATATATATAATATACATACATAATTACTCTATGTTATGTATCATACACATATCATATGATATATAGAGAGAAATAGATAGCAGATAGATAAATACACGCTAGATATTAGTATTGTGTGGCATATTAATTTATATTAATGGTTTGCTAAGGCTTAAGTCTTTTGAAAATATTCATAGATTCTATTCTTTCTCCTTCCTGTTAGGTTTAGCATAACTAATTTAGTTTAAGATGTTAGAAGTTATATTTTTGGTTCCATATTGGCATTTCCCATACAACATATAAAATTGGAAATTTCACACAAATTAAAATCTAATCTTTAGAGTCAGTAGACTAGTGACCTAACAACACTTTTTTTCTGATTTTCACTAGACTGCTTCAAAGTTGTAACTAATGAGCCTTGTTCAAGAACAAGAAGCACACAACCCCCCTTCTACAATGAGTATGGCAAATTCAGTTAAGCTTTGAAATGCGAAAGCTCAAGGAGAGACCTCAGAATTTGAGAACCAAAGCTCTGTGGGGAAACAGATTCTGGACACCTGCCCTCCAGGGAAAATATGGAGATCCTAAAATATACAAGTTATCTTAGTAAGAGGCTAGCTAGGTCAAGAAACAAGGGGTGGAGGGGGTGGTGCAGCTAGGTGGCTCAGTGACTAGAGCACTGGCCTGGGAGTCAGGAGAACCTGAATTCAAATACAGCCAGAGACACTTAACACCATCTGTGTGACCTTGGGCAAGTCCTTTAACTCCAATCGCCCTGCCTTCCCCCCTCCAAAAAGAAAAAAAAAGAAGAAGCAAGGGGCAGGGAGGCAGGCTTTAGAAGAGCCTTCATTGAGTGTGGCTGCATACTTTGGGGGTGTAGAGGCTGGGAGAGAGGAAGAAAGTGCCTCTATCTAGTAACTTTCTATTTTAACTAATTATTTTTGCCTACTAGGTAATAAACTCAGTTGTTCTACCTACTGACAAAATAGAAATAGCGTTAGTACCGTCTACATTTTCTCTCTCATGCTGGGTAAGGCTCTGGGCCTATGTAACAAAAAAAGGATGGCCAGTCCTAAAAAGTATTTGTCCACCTTGGGCAAGGTTTGAAAATTATATCTACTTGTTCCCCAGGTACATCACCACCCACTGGAGGTTTTGATCTTTCCCTCTAAAAATGCAACTTAATTTTTCACTAAATAAATATTTCTATTTTGTGGATTACAAAAAGAAAGTAATTGGTGTTAAAGATACAAAAACAGAATGATTCAGGGGAAAGAATTTGGATTTAGATGCAGATGGACTGGGTTTGAATCCTATCTCTATCACTTCTTACCCATGGGACTACAATAGGCAGGTCACTTAATCCGCTTGGGACTCAGGTTCTGCACCTGGTGCGTGATGGGGTTGTACTCTAAGGCCCTTTCCAGATCTATTTCTGTGATATACAAAAGCAGGAACTTACTTCAGATCTCCCCAAAACCCTCCAAATAACTGTAAAAATGACTCTAAATAAATTGAAAAGCAGCAGAACCCACAAAATCACAGAGCAAAACAAATTTACAGCCCAAGGTTGGAAAGGTTGGACAAGGTTGGTTGGCAGGTTAGAAGGTTGACAAGAAAGGTCTGTTGCACCACCCTGAGAGAAGGGCGCAGTCCAGCATGGGCAATGCCAGCACAGACTGGTCCAGAGCAAGCCTCAGGAGATGAATCACTGGCAGTTGTGACAGCTTCCAGACTTCTCAACCCACAAATGCCAAAGACAACTTAGGAGGTCAGTAGGGAAGGTTTATCAGACCTGGGTAAGAGAGGAACAAGGTCCAACACAGCCCTAGCCCCATGGCTAGGGCAGTGGTGGCAGTGGCAGTGGCTGTTCTGGAGCTCTCAACCCACAGGCAGTGGGGAAATACAGCAGCTGATCAGAGATGATTATAGGGATCTCATTGGTGGCACTGAGGCAGGATTCTCTTGCTTTGCATGTGGTTGGATCTGAGTCTCAGTACTGGGTGGCAGCCCTGCGGTAAGGAGGAGCACTGGCATGGTGGAGCTTGTGGTGGCAGTGGAGAAGGAATCCTCCTCACAGTTTCAAGGCAGAAAAGAGTGCTTGTGGTCACATGCAGATGAGAGTACAGACCAGGAAAGGAATAAACATTTCTCTTTCTATCATACAACCATGGAAGAACTGAAAATTTACAGGTCCCTAGAAATCTCTCTGAAAACAGTTACCCAAACCCCTAAAGCTTAGGACAGTGCACCCTCCACAACACAAGCAGAGACCTACCTTAACAAAGAGCTAAAAAGTCAAAAAATTGGCTGGGAAAATGAGCAAACAATGGGAAAAACCAGACTGTAGAATCTTACTTTGATGTCAAGGAAGATCAAAACATATAATCAGAAGAAGACAACAAAGTCAAAGCTCCTATATCCAAAGCCTCCAAGAAAAATAAGAATTGGCCACAGACCATGGAAGAGCTCAAAAAGGATTCTGAAAATCAAGTAAGAGAAGTAGAGGAAAAATTGTGAGGAGGAATGAGTGATACAAGAAAATCATGAAAAATGAGTCAACAGTTTAGGAGGTACAAAAACAATGCTGAAGAAATTAAGACCTTAATCCAAATCTCAAGAGATCCAAAAAGCCAATGAGGAGAAGAATGCCTTAAAAAGTTGAATTGGTCAAATGGAATAGGAGGGCCAAAAGCTCACTGAAGAAAATAATTCCCTAAAAATTAGAATGGAGCAATGGAAGCTGACCTTATAAGACCTTATAATGACCTTATAAGAAATCAAGAAATCGTTAAACAAAACCAAAAGAATGAAAAAATAGAAGACCACATGAAATATCTCTTTGAAAAAACCACTGATGTGGGAAATAGACCCAAGAAAGATAATTTAAAAATTACTGGACTACCTGAAAGCCATGATCAAAAAAGAGCCTAGACATCATCTTTCAAGAAATTATCAAGGAAACTGCCGCAATATTCTAGAACCAGAGGGGAAAATAGATGCTGAAATAATCCACCCATCACGTCCTGAAAGAGATCCAGAAAGGAAAACTTGTAGGAATATTGTAGATGAATTTCAGAGCTTCCAGGACAAGGAGGAAGCTGGGGAGATGCAGATGCTACCCCGCGAGAAGCCACGATGTTGTGATTATAGAATGTCTTTCCGTAGTAAAGAAGAGGGAAATGATGATCTTGTGCTATGCTTTACCTTCCTCCAATGACATCTGGTATATTAGGTCTAGTTCTGGGTGCCAATATCAGAAAGATGTTGAGAAACTAGAACCTGTGGTGGAGGTTGGGATCAAGGGTACCGGTAAACAGAATGGCAAGGAGGCTTGAAGCCATGTCCTACAAAGGCTTACGTAGGAATGTGATGATTGTATTCAAATACTTGAAGAGTGGCCATGTGGAAGGACTTCTTCCTTGTAAAACAGATCATCTGTTTCTAGGACTGCCTAGGAAGAAGAATATCATAGACTTAGAACCTGAAGGATCATTAATGACCATTAACTCCAAATCTCTCATTTAACAGATGGTTAAAATGATGTCAAAGGTTAAGTGAATTGCCCAGGGTTACGTCACGTGTTTCAAGCAGGATTTGAAATCAGAGCTTCCTGACACCAAGTTCATCCCTCTACCTCCTCTACTCAAAACCTTTCCAACATGGTAAGAACTCTCAGAAGACAGAACTAGGGTCAGTGGGTAGAGATCAGAGTAACTTAATACTATCGCTACTATTGTTAAATAATAATAATAATAATATAATAAGGCTAGCATTTTATAGCTCTTTAAGGTCTATGAAGCATTTTATGAATATTTTATCCTCACAACAACCCTGGGAGGTAGGTGTTATTGTTCCTATTTTATAGGTAAACAAACCAAGTCTGGGAGAGGAACAGCTAATAAGCATCTGAGGCCAGATTTGAACTCAGCGCTTGCCGATTCCAGGCCCAGTGTTCTATGCGCTGCACCACTGTTGAAAGTGGAATTGCAATTCAATCACTGGAGGTCTTCAAGCAGAGCCCAAGTGGCTAGTTAGGTCTAGTATAGAGTGAAGTCATGTTTCAGAGAGAGGATGGATTTGACTGCTTCTGAGGATGGCTGGGAATTAATGGCTCCCATGATTCCAAATCAATGAAGCTGGCCCTGGAGAGAACAACAATTAAAAGGGGAAGGTTTAAGATGTTGCCAGAGGGACGACTGGGTGTCACAGTGAATAGAACACCAGCCCTGGAGTCAGGAGGTCCTGAGTTCACATCTGGCCTCAGACACTTAACACTTACTAGCCGAGTGACCTTGGGCAAGTCACTTAACACCCATTGCCCTGCCCTCCCCTCTCCAAAAAGCAAAACAACAACAAAAAAAGAAAACCCATGACCCATGGACCAAATAATAAGGTTAATTATTGCCAGACAGAGCAGGAAGAAAAGAGATCCTGTGATCATAAGGTCATAGACTTGGAGCTTTAAAGGACCTTAGAGGTCATTTAGTCCAACCCTCTCATTTTACAGGGAAAGAAACGGAGGATCAGAGAAGTTAAATGATGTATTCACAGTCATATAGATGGTAAGCAGAAAAGGCAAGATTTGAACTCATGTCATTTGCCTCCACAATCATTCTTTCCATTCTACCCATCTAGGTCAAGAATCTGAAGAAGTTGGTGAGTTTGGAAAAGAAGAAAAGATGATAGAATGGTTCGATGGTGATGGACCCAATCCTCTCGGGTACAAGAGAACTGCCATAGAACTAAAGGGAATCAAGCATTAAGGGAGTGGGCAGCAGGTGAGTAGTGACTGATGTAATGCATCTTCTGAACTGCCCAGAACTATACTGGTGGTTTAAGGAGTTTAGTGAAGGAGCTGATTCCTAAAGTTTAAGGAGTATAATTAACTTGTGCCTCGGATTCCAGGGGACATGCATACATGAATGTGTGCATGTGTGTGTGTGCATGCACATGTGCATGTGTATTAACCTACAGCATCCAGAGCTGTACAGAAGAGCTACTGCTAGAGGAAAAAGGGAAGGGAAAGAGAAGGAAGGCATGGGAAGAGCAAAAGGAAAGGAAGATGAAGAGGAGGGGGAAAGAAAAGAAGAGGCGAGGAGAAGGGGATGGGGGAAAGAACAGAAAAGGAGACAGGAAGGAGGAAAGAAAGGGGAAGGGATCAGGGAAGGGGAAGGGATCAGGGAAGGTGAAGGCCAGGTCCCAAATGTACTTCCCTTTGTCCTAAGAAATTTGTAATGATGGTTTGTAGAGAACGGAGATCTCCGAGGAATGAGATGGGAGTCCTTCTTGTCGTTCCTATTCACTAAATCATAATCTATGATCTTATTATGGCACAAAGGTGATTCTAGGTTATTAAAAAATTAACCAGTGAAATGTAAACTCTGAGAGTTACTACCATGTTGCAAAGGTTTTGAGTAGAAGAGGTAAAGGTTTAGAGCAGCGGTTCTCAACCTGTGGATTGCCACCCCTTTGGGGGTCAAACCGAGTCGCCTAAGACCATCTGAAAACACATATTTCCAATGGTCTTAGGAACTGAGACACTGCTCCTCTCTCTGTCTCCAGGCAGGTGCAGCCACATGCAGATACACCCACATATGACTATTAAAGGGTCACAGTATTAGGAAGGTTGAGAACCACTGGTTTAGAGGGCTGAACTTCGTGTCAGCTCTGAATTCAAATTTTGCTTCAGACACTAGTGATATAACCCTAGGCAAGTCACTTAACCTTTGACAGTATCCTTTTACTCATTTATAAATTTAAAGAGTTGAAGTTAATGGCCATTAATGTTCCTTCTGGCTCTAAGTCTATGATACTATGGTCCTAGACAGCTCTAGAAACAGATTGTTTTCTTTGCAAGAACCCATCTAACTGAGTATGAAAAGGCCCATTACAATAAGGTTGGCCATTAGTCAATTAATTATTTGTACATGGTAACCCATTAAATGAAGAAAAATATAAAAGATCTCCCAGCCCTGCCCCCTTCCACCTCTATAGTAGCAATAACAGAATGACAGTAAAGGAGGCAGGCAGGGCTTATAATCAGACCATTCTATGCCATCTATATAATTTAACTTAGCTCTTGGTACTCTAAATGTGCAATCCTCATCCAGTGACCAGCAATATTATTATATATTATTTTATTATATATTATAATAATATATTATATATTATATACTACTATATCATATGCTATATTATATGATTTTATTATATATTATGTATAATATGTTATTATATAATATAATAGATCATACTATTAGAGAAAGTGAATTATATCATTCTGGATATCTTTGTTTTAAATAAATGTAGATTACCAAAAAAAAAAGTTGTAAGAAAATGATTTAAGTGGCACAGTTAGTTTTGTCATGTGTCCAAAGGCAAAACAAACAAACCAAACCATCATTCTCTGGGTCATCTCATAGTAGTATTCTTATTATTAATACTTGGTATTTCATATGTCTGGTGAGAGTTTTCCATCTCTTCTTCTGAGACTGTCCTCATCCTCTGAAAGCTTATTGGCAAGTGGCTTTTCATCATATATTTGCTCCAGTTTCCTATATATCTTGATTATCAGACACTTAGCAGAGATCTGTGATGAAAAGATTTCTTAGTACAATGTCTCACACATAGTAGGCATTTAAAAATACCCTTTGATTAATTAATTCATGACAAGCATTTGTAAAAATGACCACCATGAAGATAATTTCAGCCTACGTGCCAAATTTTGTTGCAAGGATAAGAAGGAAGAAAAATTCTTTGAAGTGCTTTCTTAGAATCTCCAAATTAAATAAACATATATGCTAATACTTGGTAACTTCAGTGCAAATGTAAACATACAGTGAAAAAAATGTTGGGAAACCTAGTTCAAGAGCAAAAAAAACCACAAAAGAAGTCTGAGGCTAGTAGGTTATGTAAAAATTTTCCTCCATACATCATAAATATTTTCTTCCAGAAAAGGGTCAGGACCTAGAAACAATTAAGCAAAGAATCCCAGTGCTTGGTAAATACAACACAACCTCAGATATGGGAAAGAACTCCTGGTTCAATAAAAATTGCTGGAAAAACTAGAAAGCAATTCAGGAAAAAAAAAGGCTTAAACTGTCATCTTAAAGTGTATACCACAATAAGTTCCAAATAATCAACTTTAATACAAAAAGGAGCATCATTTACAAAAAAAGAAGAAGAAAGTCAAATAGAAGTAAGGAACATTTCACAGAAATGGCTAAGATTGTTTTTAACTAAATAAAGCAAAAATGTGATAACAAAGGATAAAATCAATTAGTCATATAAAATTTAAAAGTTCTTGCATGAACAAAATCAATGCACCTAGAATAATAGGAGGAATTGTCAAGGATGAAAGCACCATCAAGCACTATGAACTATCTACAAATGTTAATTTAGCTCTTAGTGCTCAAAATGTGAAATCCTTGTCCAGTGACTAAGTGATCATCCTATTAGAGATACTGAATTCTATCATTCTTGACATTCTTGCTATAAATAAAACCAGAATACCAAGGGAAGTTGCAGGTAAAGCAATTCCAAGCACTCTCTGCTTCCTAAGGTTGTTGTAAAGAAATCTAAATAAAAAAGCAAGAAATTTTCATAACAAGATAGATAGCATTGCAACAATCTTTAATCTATTCCTCAGAAAAATTTTGAAAAGGACTCACAGGAGCCCATAGATTGCCAAAAGTCACTGCTCTCTCTCTCTCTCTCTCTCTCTCTCTCTCTCTCTCTCTCTCTCTCTCTCTCTCT
>JAQQSW010012756.1:0-12462 GCA_028646575.1 Pseudocheirus occidentalis
CAGGAAGCATTCATTCATCTTAGTAAAGGGACAGGGACAGGGTAGAGAACAAAACAAGGGGCGGGGGTGCAGGATAGGAAGGAGGGACATACAATTAACCTCTCACAATTTGCCCACCATGGAGATGTCCTGTGTAATTACACAGGTACAGCCTGTATTGAATTGCTGCTCCTCCCAGTGAGAGTGGGTGACAGGGGAGGAATTGCAAGAATCTAGTATTTAAAGCTATACAATTAAATGCAACTGGGAAATAATAATACATACAGGGACGGGGGCAGGGAGGAGCTCCCTGCCCTGCTAGAAAGGAGGGCATAAAAGGGAACAGATTGTGGGAGGGGTCTTGCAGTGTGATCAATGTTCTGGGCTGGGGGGTAGGGACAAAAAGGGGAGAAAATTTGTAACTCAAAACCTTGTGGAAATGAATGATGTAACCAAGAAAATAAATTAAAATTAAAAAAAAAAGTCATTTTAATATATAGGCCCTGTACAGTGATATTTTGGGGAAACTCAGAAAAGCTTTTGTTATTGGAATTACCAAAACTCTCTCCCTGAGGTTGATTCTAATTCTTCTGGAGCCAAACAATACTCTAGGCCAACAGTTCTCAACCTGTGGGTTGTGACCCCTGTCACAGGGGTTGCCTAAGACCATCAGAAAACACATTTTTTCGATCGTCTTAGGAACCAAGACACCTTGCTCCTCCAACCGACTCCAGGCGGGTCTGCCCACATGCAGACATGCCCACATATAAGTATTAAAGGATCCGAGGCATTAGGAAGGTTGAGAACCACTGCTCTAGGCCCTGGCTTGCTCTGGTTCTTTCTGGAGACTCCTGGTCTAGGTCTGGGCCAGAGTCTGCCTTACTTTAGAGACCCCTCATTAGGGTTTTTAAAAATTGGGAAAAGTAGAATAAAGTGAGGTATGAAAGTAAAGGTTCTAAATGTAGAGAGCTTCAGTTTAACCCTTGCTAACTTTACATAAATTCAGCAAAGGAAAATTGAATCTTCCCTGTAATCCATGGTAAGTGATCTGAAGCATAAATCCTAGCTGGTGTTGGCAAGATGCAAGTTCTTAACCTGGGGTCTTTAAACTTATTATTTCAATATAATTAGTTTCTTTTATAATCCTCTGTATAATATGCATTGTTTGAAAACATTTTGAAATGTGTTTTACCTGACTTTCAAAGGACTCTGACACATAAAAGGTTAAGAATCCCTGCCATTGATTTGGCTTCCTTACCTCCTGCTACTAGTGCTGACTACTGTAGTAATCTAGGCTCAGCCCACATTGGTCTTAAATGTGCACTATTTAAAGCCCTAGAAGCTTCCTTTCACTTGGGGTTTTCTCTTTCTCTAAAAGTTTGAAATTTTGTGTTCTAACTCCTACTAGATTCTCTTTGAGTTGACTTTCAAATGGTGAGGTGGTACTTTACAGGAATACTCTTATTACACTTTTATAATACAAGCAGAGGTATCATTACAGAGGACCTTCTTTTTGTAAATAGGCTGGACCTATGTCAAGGTCACTTCAAATTCTTAAAGTTTGCCATTCTGTAATATTCTAATACTTTCAATATATCATCTTAATGAAAAAAAATTTCACTTGTGCAAAGAAATACTTTTATCACAAGCTTCCTGTCATTCTCTATCTTCCCTCCTCCCTTCTCCCCCGAAAAAAGAAGGAAAAAGGGCTTCTTCAGAGGAATACCCTACAAAGGAAGAGCCAATGCGGGCTTAAATATGGTCCATTGCAGGAGTATAGTATTTCCTGCTCTATTAAATGCACCAAGAGATTTCTAGCAAGAGTTCACAAATGGGCCATGCCTCAGAAAAGATATCCAATTGATTAACCTATTTTAGTGGGAAAGACATTTCAACATATGGATCCAGGAAACTAGAAATATATCTCTTCCAGCCCTGAAGGCTGCCCACAACTATCCATAGTCTTTATCAGACTTTTAAGTCTTGATTTGTGTTATACTAAGTTACTAAAATGGGTAAATCCCTTTATTACTAGATTCTTGAGGGTAGATGTTTAAACCTGGTGCATTTTAATGTTCCTAGAAATGCTTAGCAAGAATACCTTGCACAGTTGGTTTTCACTATTTGTTAAATTTTCATTTTCTTCTCCATTTCTCTCTTAAAAACCTACTTTAATGATATGTGGTAATTAATAAGCTCGGAATTTAAATTTTTCTTAATAATACATTTTTTTCTTTATTAAAGCTAAGGGCTCTCTCTCACATTTTACAAACTCCAATAGAAGTAATACAAGCAGATTCTCCTCCGATTGTAGTTGGTGAAGAATATTCAAACAAACCTTTAACGCTTGTGTAAGTATCCAAATACTTTTACTCAGTTTAGCTTATGTTTAGTAATAGAAAGTGCTTAGAATGTAGAATGGCAATTATTGTCGAATGATAAGTTAAGCATTGCGCAGTGCATTTCACCTGACTTGTGTTGGAAGATGATTATAGAAGTCAAAGACTGCCAAAATGTATATACTGCATAATTAATTGTTTGAATCCCTGATGATTTATTCTTATATTTTATTCAAGAATAATGCCATTTCTAAAGAGCTTACTAAGCTCTTTAGGACTTAAAGTTTCAAAGTGGTAGGGTGTATGTTACCAGATGAATCATTCAGTAATAGTCTATAAATGAGGATTCATTTATAGACTATTACAGTCATTCAGAGTTCATTACTTTAAATGTAATTGTGCATATTTTAAAATGATATATTGATTTTTTATTTGGTAAATAGCATGGACAATTTGATAGGTTGTTTATTATTAATATTAAGTTAGGAGCAAGGTAAGTTGCATCTGTTATGGAAGAACAAAATTATTTCTGTCTCAGATAAAGACAATTCCAATTATTTTTGGCATTCGTTATTTTATTGTTTCTATTCTTCTCTCCCTCCCACTGCATGTATTTTGTATGTAAAATTGCCAAGCCAATGGACTGAATTAGTAAACTGTATCCTGCTTTTTATGTCAGGCACTTTTGGAGTTGGTTGATTCTTAAGCAATTTATTAACCGAATTATCTTGTGCATTAAATGTTACTGTAATGACCAGAGTTACTTCTTGACTTCCACATTGGAAAGCTTTGGTACATCTATTCTTTTTACTGAGGTCAAAATTTAATAATAGCACTCTCTCTTTTTCCCCCCCCAGATATATGAGACATGCATATGGCTTAGGAGAGCATTATAATTCTGTGAAACAACTGATGGATACAGCTACTGAAAATGGTAGCTAGTTTATGAAGTTTGTATGATTATAGATTGGTTCTGTGCAGCATGACAGTCTGGGCATTCATATTAAGGTCTGGATTGTTCCAAAGGGAATTGAATCTTTTCTTTTTTAAAAAAAAATTTTCCCTCCTCCTCTCTCTTTTTTTCCTCCTTCCTCTTTTTTTTTTTTTTGGGCAAACCTACTAAGGGATTTTGAATACACATCAGAAATAAACTCTAGTTTCCACTTAGCAACATTTTAAAAAATTTGTTTGGTTGCATTATACAAAAGCAACATAGGCAGAGCAGGTTAGGACAAAGCCTCCAAATAGTGCTATTTATTATATCCTAAAATAGGTTTCCTCTAACCTACACTGGTGTGAATTTAAAATGGTCATATTTTAAAATGTTAGTAAAAAGCTTTTAGTGTCTTTAAGTCTGATTCTTGACAATGGTGAATACTCAGCAGTTGTGTGGCAGTGATGATAATGAATTCCAGTACTCCTTTCAGATGAGATTGAATGCTTATAAGCTGGGTATTATCAATAGAATGATCTGAATTTTCTCCACAATGTCATTTTTATAAGAGTAAGGCACTGCTAAGAGCATGCTTGAGTAATTAAGAATTTCATAGTATTTATGCGGGTGTAAGTCACTTGATTAAGATAAGTGGATGAGGCAAAGTCAAGGATACCTAACAGTTTATGCCAATAGTATAACACTTTTGATTTTTAAAAAACATATGCAGTTACTGAGTTTTTCCCCCCCCAAGTAAGCTTTTAGACATCTGTATCTTTTTTTTTTTTTGAGGGGGGAATGCAGGGCAATTGGGGTTAAGTGACTTGCCCAAGGTCACATGGCTAGTAAGTGTTAACGTGTCTGAGTCTGGATTTGAACTCAGGTTCTCTTGACTCCTAGGCTGGTGCTCTATTCACTGTACCACCTAGCCGCCCCGAGACATATACATCTTAATTCACTAGATATTTATTGTTATTTTTGAAGGTTTGGACTCTTGAATTAATGCTATACATTTGTGATTATCTTAAAAATCTCAGATTATCCATGCGCTTTGTATTGCTTTACCCATGAATGTTCAGCTGCTGTCACAGCTGACTTTTCACCTTCCTCCGTAACTCCTCAGTTTGCTTTGCTTTTTTCTGCAAAAAATATAGCTTCCTTTGCCCACACTTGTTTACTTTCTCATCATTCTACCCAATTGATTCTTTAGAGAAATATTGACTGCTTCTATTTTTCTTCTTACAAAATAAGGAAGAGACTAGGTCTCATGAGCAAATGTCTGAATTCAACTATGTTCATATCCACATTTTCACTTTGCCTTTTTTAAAGCTTTCTGCTTTTCTCTTTGTCTTTAGGGTTTTGAAAAAAAGCCCTAGTTACTTATTACATTTTACTTTATTATGTTAGCTTTCCATTAATTGAGCATTTGAGCATTAGTTATAATTCAGTTATGGGTAAAATATAAAGTTACTGGTTGGGAGCCTGTAAGCTGTATAATATGCAGTATGTTCAAGTGTGAAAGATGGATCTATCTTTTCCCAAAGTACCTAAGATATATAAGAGTATCCATATTTAGATGGTGCTCCCAAGTCCTATATGTAAATGCATATGATTTGCTCTACAAAAAGACAAGTGCAAATAACTATTGTTTTATATATTTGTTTTTTGGAAGAATGAATATAAATAAAATATCAGCATCAGATTAATAATCTTTGTGTATATTTGCCCAGAATGTAGAACTTTTTTGTAGATAACTAAAGTTTATATGATTTAAATTAAATGCTTTTTGGGTAAAAAATATACGAAGAATGGAATTCTAAAGTATTAATTCTTTTTTGACCTATTTTCTAAGTAATCTCTGTAACTTTTAAGCAGTAATATTCATATGAATTTGATATCATGAAACATGATAGGCAAAGTAGGTTATCCAAATAGGTTTAAAAGGTTTAAAAGCAATTTTTCATTTGGTAGCTATCATATTTTTATCATGAGCTGAATATTGTCTTGTTCATGGGATTTTAAAAAGCAGACATGAACATGATTTCTATTGGGAATTTTTTTCTTTGATAGAATTTGTATTCTGATTCAACATTACTTACCATCATTTAAGTATTTACCTAAAATCAAAGTTTAAATAATGGCAGATGTTGATTAAGTGCAGCATATGCTAATTTAGATTTTTGTATAATATAAAATCTGGTCTAATTGGAACTTTATAAGGTTTCTTTTGTCCTTAACTTGGAGCAAAAAGGGATATGTCAGAGTTCTGGAATATGTCTTTGTCCAAGTATTTTATCCACTTTATTATGTTTACAACTTGTATAAAGCAAAAGAATGTGTTTAATTATTGTGAGCAATATAGTTTTGCTCGTATTATGAGGCTTGCCAAAAGAATAATAAAAGATGAATGAATCAAATAAAACTTGTTTGTTGAAACTGTCATTTCCTTAACTTGGTTAGAATTGAGGAACGTAGAAAAGATCATTTTGCAGTACAAATTTACTCAGCCTTTGTTTTGTCCAGATGTAATTGAGAACAATAGAGATTACAAAGACTCATGTTCTTTTAAAGAATTTAGGATTTTCAGAAATAAGATAGTACAGCATCTTGCCAGAATATATTAGGGGGTAAATATTAAATAGTGAATGATAGGTTTTCAGGCACCAGGTAAGTTTTTTTTAGTATTTCTTAGACTGGTGAAGATTGATTTAAGGTATATTGATTGAACACTCATCGAGGAGCAGTGGATAATAATGGGAGAAAACAGGAATGCAGTAAGAACAGTTTGGGGGCAAATGAATATTGGCACACCATTATTAATATATTTACTCCATGCAGGTTAACATGAAACAGCTGAAAGCAAATCAGATGTGATCAGAAATAATTTACATTTTTACAGTGTTTACTACTAGTATTGCCAAGTGAAACTGGTTTTTATTATTGATTGCTCTCTGGTGTCCTGAGACTTATTTAAAGTAACCTGTGTTTCCATCCTAAAAAACTGCTTTTGAGGGGGCTGTTTTTTTTCTTACACACATGAAATATATACAAAGAAACCTCTTAAAACTTTAGAGAATGATGATTACTACTATTAAACCATAAACTGACCCCTATAGTTTGACCTTCTTTTAGGGTTCAAAGACCACTTGGCAACAAGCATGTCTTACCTAAACTTTGTGTCTACTCTTGTACTTAGCACAGGACTCTGCATTCAAGAGGTGTGGCCATTTCCTACAGGAAGGATGAGGAAACCCACAATTCCTGTCTTCCATAACCATTGTCTGAGAACTTTTCTTCTCTAACCTTGACCAGGACCAAAGCTTTAGCCATGGGGACAGGCAGAGCTGCTTTTCCTTCATTAGAAAGTTAACCACATTCAGCTCTCCATAGTTATCATCATATCCGATTTCCTGCCACTAGAACCAGAGCCTCACACACTAGGCTTGTTGACATCTGAACCTCTGGAGCAGGGTCTCAGATACCAGGCCTAACCAAGTGCCATCCATACTTGCAGAATATTTTCTGACTTTATATCTTGGGATGTGGCAAAGAAACTGATATTGAACTGTATCTGTCCTCAAGGCTCCAATGACCCCAATCACCAAGTATTTTCTTTTTCCTTTTTACTAATTTTTGAGATTGAACAAGTTGATGTTGCCCTCCTTTGTTATAAGACCCTGGCCTAATACGTGTGTGCCTCAAATCAAATAATGGTATTTGATCATATTGCTTGTTGTATACTTTTGTCCCTCTAAATCCTATTATTAGGAGACACAGCATGATGTCAAGGAGAACATTACCATTCTTCACTTTCTCATCCCCATCTTAATCAGTTCTCCCATCATGAGTTTTTACTCAGTTCTATTTCTTCCCTTCTTTGTGTCTTCCAGAATCTTTTCTTCTTGTTCACATAGAAATCTGACTCCTAACAAAATTGCCTTCATCTTAAATCTTTTCCTTTCCTACTCCTGGGTTTGGGTTCTCCCTGAGACCTGGCTCCCTCCTGACACAGCTTCTGGGTGCCCTTTTCATCACTTTGTACTTTCATTCATTTCTTCCCCACCACACAGCAGTCATTCCCCCTCCCCCATTCCCACTTACTGATTGAAGTAGGGGAGTTCAGCTATGCCTTATTTCCCATTGCCAATTCCTCTATAACCATCACATTAGTGACCTCCTCCTTTACTACTATTACCTATTTTCCTACTACTACCCAGTCAAAATTCAGGTAGTCATTGCCTGCAGACCTCTAAGACACTGCTCTTCTTAACTGCCTTCCTCACGGTTTTTCTCTTTCCCCTAATTTCTGCTCTCATATAAGGGACTTACAACATACATATTGATACTCCCTCATATACAGTAACCCATAGTTAATTATTTCACATGACCTACTCCATTCCAACCTCAGCCACACACAAAAATATTTTACTGGCACCCACAACTGTATTACTTCCATGTTCTTGAATCCTGAAATTGCCTTATTTGATAACAATCTAGTATCATTTCACCTCTTGTTCTGCCTTCCATTCCCAAAACCTTTTCTTCATCCACAATGCATAATAGGTTTCTCAGCTTCTTTTCTTCTCACTTCATTCTTCACTCTCTTCACTCTGGCTGCTCCTTCCAAAGTTACTAAAGATTTCTTAAATGCCAATGCCTAAATCTTCATCTTTCTTACTCTTTTTCTAGCCTTTGACATTGTTCATCATTCCTCTTATCCTTTCTACTCCTTTCTCCTTAGGTTTTCAGGGACTCTTCATTTTATCTGTTTGACTGCTCCTCAAGTCTCCTTTCCTGGATCTTTGTCTATGTCAGTGTTTGTCTAGAGAATACCCTCTAACTGTGGGTGTCCCATAGTACTCTGCCTTGGGTGCCTTTTTTCCCCCTCTATATTATTTTACTTGGTGGTGAGCACATTAGTTCTCTTATTACCTTTATGCTGATGATTCATTTACTTAACTTACTTATCCAGCCCTAACCTCCATTCTTGCATCAGCTAAACTTTTAGACATCTCAGACACTGAACTTAACATACCCCAAATTGAATTCAGTCTTTTCCCCTAAATTCTTTCCCTTTCCAAAATTCCCTGTTACTATTGAAGGTAACATCTTCCCAGTCATCTAGGCTAGCAACCTAGATGTCATCTAACTCCCCGCCTCTCCCTGCCAACTCCCATATCCAATATGTTGTCATGGCTGTCAACTTTACCTTCATAGCATCTATTCCATATGTACTCCCTTCTCTCCTCTGATACTGTCCTCCACTGATGTGGTATAGGCCCTTATTACCTGACGTTTGGATTATTGTAATAGCCTGCTGGTTGATCCGCCTGCCACAAATCTTTCCCCATTCCAGGACATCCTCCATTCTGTTAAAAATGTTCTTCCTAAAATGCAGGTCTGATATTGTTACCCCAACTTAATAAACTCTAGTGACTATGTCGCCTCCAGCATGAAATATAAAATCCTTCTGTGTTCAAAGCCCTTTGTAACCTCTCACATTTCCAGTCTTCTAAGACCTTGCTCCTCCCTTTCCCCCAACATACTCTTTATCCAGTGACACTGACCTCCTTAGTGTTCTTCCATCTCTCACTTCCAGGCATTTTCATTGGCTGTCCTACATGCTCAGATGCTCTGCCTTCAGGCTTCACTGATTTCCTTCGATGCCCAGCTAAAAACCCACCTTCTATAGGAAACCTTTCAGTATTTCTCTTAATTCTAGTTCCTTCCCTCTCTTGATTATTTCCGGTTTTTCCTGTATATAATTCATTTATACACAGTCATTTGCATGTCATCTCCCCCATTAGATTGTGAACTCAAGAGCAGAAACTGTCTTTTGCTTTTCTTTTGTGCTTAGCACAGTGTCTGACACAGAGTAGGTGCTTATTCTAGATGTCTTAAATTTTGGGGGGGGGTAGATGTTTTTCACTTTCACAATTAAAGTTATCTATTTTATGTTTTGCAATTGCTTCTATCCATTGTTTGGTTAAGAATATATTTGCTCATAGCTGTGAGAGGTATATCATGCACTTCCCTCCTAATTTTTTTAGTAGTGTGACCTTTAATATTAAAGTCATGTCCTTTTAGAATGTTATGTGGAATGCAGTGTAATTTTTGCCAGACTGATTTCTAGTCTTCCTAGCAGTATTTTTTTTTTTTATCAACTATGGAGTTGCTTCTTGAATAATGTATGTTTTCCATTATATCATACATTGGCTATAAGTGCCATTGTTTCTCATGTTTAATTTGTTCCATTGATAATATCTCTGTATTTTAAAATTAGTATCAGATAGTTTTGATGACTGTTGTTTTATAAAATAGTTTGCAGTCTGGAAGTACAATTTCCCCTTTAACATTATCTCTTTTCATAATTCTCTTTGCTATTCTAGATCTTTTATTTTTCAAACGAATTTTATTATTTAGTTTATCTATTGGATAATTTGCTCACTTGATTTGATCTGTATATTACTACTACTAAAGGTAGTGTAGTCATTTGTATTGGTTTGGCTCAGCTTTGAACGCTGAATGTTCTTCTAGCTACTTAAGTTATTCTTTTAGGAGAATCTTTGCAAGTCTTTTCTGTGCTCTTATCGACTGAGCCTTGGATATTTAATGTAGTTTATAGTTTAAACTACACAGTTTGAAATGATGTTTTCTATTCCTGCATCTTAGATATTGTTATTATTATATAGAAATGAAATTGATTTTTCAGGTCTGTTTTGCAGTGCCCAACTTTGCCAAACCTATTATCTTAATTAGTAACCTTGCTGATTCCCTTTTACTTCTCCAAATAAACCATTCTATCACCCTGAAATAGGAATAACTTTATTTCTTATTTACTTATTTTTAGGCCTTTAATTTCTTTCTCTTCTTTTATCGCTATTCCTAGCATTTCCAGAACTAGATCAAATAGTATAGAGGGGAGGGTGTACATCTTTGCTTTACTTGTGATTTCACCTTGTTTGTTGATTATTTTGTTAATTTTGGTTTCTTCCCTCTTCTTTTTAATCAGATTGGCTAAAAGGTTTATCAATTTTTTTAGCCTTTTCAGAGAACCAGTTTTTATTTTTCTTGATTATCCCTTTTTTGGGTTTACAGTTTATCTTTGTCCTCTAATTTTTAATACCTCCTCTAATTTTTAATACCTCTTCTTTTGCTCTTGTTTTAGGTTTGTTAATTGATTGGCTTTCTGATTTTTAAAATGTATATCCAGTTCATTAATTTTCTTTTTTTTCCACTTTAATGGATGTTTGTAGGGATATAATTTTCCCCCTGTGAGCAACTTTAATTGCATCTCAGAAATGTAGGCATATTGTTTCACAATTATAATTTTCTTTTACTTAATTATTTATTGTTTCCATAATTTGTTTTTTTAACCCACTTATTATTTTGGATTTCATTATTAAGACTGTTTGGTCTTTATCTTTTAATTGTGGTCTCTTAATTTTTTTAAATTGCCTAATGGTCTGGAAATAATGTATTTACTATTTTTGCCTTTTTAATTTTGTTTGTAATATCCTTTTACCTTAATGCATGGCCAATTTTTGTAAAAGTTTCATGTGGTATTGAGGAAAAAAGTGCATGTGTGTGTGTGTGTGTGTGTGTGTGTGAGTGTGATATTTTTTTCCCTTTTTTTGATGTTTGTGTTAGACTTAATCAAAACTGAAAAAGGGGCAATGAAATCTCCTATCACTGTTGTATTACTGTCTGTATATTCTTATAGCTCAGTTAATATTTCCTTTATGAATTTGGATTCTATGGTATTTGTAACCTTTGTCTAATATTGATATTGGTTTTTTTGCCCATCCTCTTTTCAGCATAATAGAGTTTACTTTTCTATACTTGTTTATATTAGTTATATTTTGAATATTTATTTTTGTGTTGTCTGGTAGCATGATTCCAGCACCTGTTTTTTTTTTGATTCACATGATGTATAGTAAATTTTTTTTCCAACCCTCAGTTTTATTTCATGTGTTCCATTGTTTTAAAAATGTGTTTCTTGTAAGCAACAAATAATAGGGTTTTGTTTTCTTATCCATTCTGTTACTGAATTGAATTGTTTAATCCATTCACTTGTCAAGTTATGAGAGTTGGGTTTATATTTTTCCTCCTCTTGTCTCTAATTGTGTTTTTTCCCTCCAAATCAGGATTCTTTCCCCACTTTCCACTGTAAACACAGTAACATGTCTTTTGAGTAATTTTAGCCTACTCCTATTTCACTGCTATCCCCATTATCACTGGCTCTCTTCTCTTCCTGCTCACCTTCTCCTTCCTGTTTGTTACCCACTTCTCTACTTTTCAAATTTTGCTCATTATTTTCTTTCTTGTTTTATTCTACTTATTTAGTTCTTCCCCTCTTTTTCTCTCAATTAAGGAATCAGGTAGAATCTCTCTTATTTCCTCCACTTCATCTTGTTTTGTTCATTAGTTATAAAATTTCATTCTCTGTACTTTTTTCTAAAACTGATTTTCTTTCCTCAATTCTAATATTTATCTTTCTTTTCTTTCTATTCTAGACATTTTCTTTGATTTATGGCCCTTATACTTATTTACTCCTTTATTCTCTATATTCCTTATGATGTTAAACTTTTTGAAGTACTTATATTGCAGTGGTTCTCAAACTTCCTAATACCTCGACCCTTTAATACAGTTCTTCATGTTGTGGTGACCCCCAGCCATAAAATTATTTTTGTTGCTACTTCATAACTAATTTTGGTATTGTTATGCATCATAATGTAAATATCTGATATGCAGGATGTATTTTCATTTTTACAAATTGAACATAATCCACAGGTTGAGAACCACTGTTATATTGGTTACGTATTTCTAACGTTTCTGTTACTGCCTCATAGGTCTTGACCTTAGGCCCCCATTTTTTGTCATGCTTCACTCTTTTTTATTTATTTATTTATTTATTTATTTATTTTTTTAAATTTTAATTTATTTTCTTGGTTACATCATTCATTTCCACAAGGTTTTGAGTTACAAATTTTCTCCCCTTTTTGTCCCTACCCCCCAGCCCAGAACATTGATCACACTTTAAGACCCCTCCCACAATCTGTTCCCTTTTATGCCCTCCTCCACCACCTCTCTAGCTTTCCAGCAGGGTAGGGAGCTCCTCCCTGCCCCTGTCTCTGTATGTATTATTTCCCAGTTGCATTTAATTGTATAGCTTTAAATACTAGATTCTTGCAATTCCTCCCCTGTCAC
>JAQQSW010012757.1:0-12462 GCA_028646575.1 Pseudocheirus occidentalis
TAGTTGGGGTTAAGTGACTTGCCCAAGGTCACACGGCTAGTTTTTGTGTTAAGTGTCTGAGACCGGATTTGAACTCAGGTCCTCCTGACTCCAGGGCCGGTGCTCTATTCACTGTGCCACCTAGCCGCCCCTACAAACTTCTTTTTCTAAAATGTCATTAGAAAGGCTTTAAATGTTAAAGAAAGCACAGTGCTAAGAAATTGGATAAAAGGTTGTAGTATGAAAATATCAAATCAAGAAGTTGGATTGTTATCTAGTAAGGGGGAGGAAAGAAAAGCAAGAGGAGAGGAAGAGAAAGAAGACAGGGACTCTTCCAAGGACAGGGCGGGAGATATGCTATAGGGGGGTGAGATCTAAGTTTGGGAGAAAATAATGATAAAGGGACATAGAATCCTATACTCTAGTAGCCACTAGCAAAATAAAACCCTTTATATTTCCTGAAATCAGTATATCTCCTCAGGCTATCCCCCATTATCAGAGTAATTAGAATTATTGTCCTAATCTCTTTCTCCGAATTTTTATCTTCTTTCCAGGCTCATTTGGCGGGCCATTTTATCCCTAACACTTTCTCTGTTCTTTCTCACATAACTCACATTCTTACGATACCTTCTGATACCTCTTAAATTATTGTGTAATTACAAATCTGTGTATATATGCATGTGTATTGTCTACTCTATGTATTCCCAGTACTTAGAATAGTATCCTGCACATACCAAATGCTTAATAAGTACTTTCTGAATTTTTAACTAACATTAAAATTGGTATAGCCCTTTAGAGGGCAACTAAGTGATGCAGCAGATAGAGTGTCTATCCTGGAGTCTTCATGAATTCAAAACCCCCCTCAGACATTTACTAGCTATGAGACCCTGGGCAAGTTACTATCATGTCCCTAAATTTCTTCATATGTAAAATGAGCTGGAGAAGAAAATGGCAAATTATTCTAGTGTCATTGTCAAGAAAAACCTAAATGAGGTCCTTAAGTGTCAAACATAACTGATAAAAAACAATTAGACAACAAAAATAGTACTTTAAGAGTTTACAGAGTAAAATGACAGCTTATTTTACTTCATACTCACAAGTCTTTGAAGTAAGTAGGGTAGATATTATTTTTCTCAGTTTGCAGATAAGGAATCTGAGGCTCAGCTAGCTGTGAGATGGAGCCAAGATGGTGGAGTAAGGGCAAGAACTCACTTGACCATCTCCAAAGTCCCTTCCAAAGAACTTTAAAATAATGATTCAAATAGAATTCTTGAGTGGCAGAACAAACAAAAGTTGGGGTGAGACAATTTTCTAGTCCGGAACAACTTAGGAGAATGGCAAGAAAGGTCTGTTTCAGCAGGATGGTAGTCAGACCAGTTGTAACTGAAGCCCAGTATATATTACATGACACAATCCTCATGGTACACATGCTGGGCAGCAACCTTTGGATGTAGTTCATCAGCAGCAGTAGCAGCTTTGTGATCTCTCAGTTCACAGATGGTAATGATCACACAACTGTTCAGAAGTAGATTACTTGGGATGCTTTGCCTGCACTGGATACAGAACCATATTGTATTGCATATGCATTCTGGGTTTCAGGCCCAGAGCAAAGAGGAGCACTAGCTCACTAGCTTTTGTGGCCACAGGGGTGCAAGAGCCCTGGTCACAGTTCCAGGGTGGAGAAGAGTGTTCGTGGTCACTCATAGACCACAGCACAGTCCAGGAGAGAAGTCATCACACTTTTTCTTAGATCATGACACTCCTGAAAAAACAAAAAGCTACAGAACCCCCACAGCTGGTTTTGAAAACAGCAACACAAAAGGCATGAAGCCTGAAACAGTGGCATCTATATCCCAGGAGCAAAGCCCAACTTTAATTTTTCAACTTTTTTAAAAAATGGTTTTATTTAAAGTTTTGAGTTCCACATTCTTTTCTTCCATCTACCCCTTTTTCCCCTCTCCCTGAGATTGTAAGCAATCAGAAACATGTTAGGCATATAAAATCATGTAAAACATTTCCATATAAGTAATTTTGTACAAAAAAGTCTCAAATAAAAGAAAAAAGGAAAAAGGAAAGTGAAAAATAGCAGGTTTCAGTCTGTAGTCAAACAATATCAGTCCTTTCTCTGGAGGTGGATAATATGCTTCATTGTTAGTCCTTTGGTTCTGTCTTGGGTCATTGTATTGCTGAGAATAACTGTCATTCACAGTTCTTGACTGAACAATATTGTTGTTACTATGTACCACATTCTCCTGGTTCTGTTCACTTCATTATACATCAGTTCATGTAAGTCTTCACAAAACATAAAATTAAGGGATTTTTCAGAAATCATCCTGCAAAGTCCAATTTTAATAGAAAGTTATGAGTTAGGAAATATGCTGGGAAAATGACCAAACAATAACAACAACAAAAGAACCTGACCATTGAAAATTACTATGGTGACAAAGAACATCAAGACACAAATTCAGGAGACAACAAAATCAAAATGACTACATTCAGAGCTTCACAGAAAAATGTTAATTGGTCACAGACCCAAAAAGATTTCCTTAAAAAAGCTCAGTAGGGAGTTTAAAAATCAAATAAGAGAAGTAAAGGAAAACTTGGAAAAAGAAATAAAAGCAACACAAGAAAATCATGAAAAAGGTTACAATACCTGAGGAACAGAGGAACATGAAATAATGAAGAAAATAATAGCTTAAAAACTAGAATAGGCCAAACAGTAAAAGAGGCACAGAAATCCACTAAAGCAAATTCCTTAAAAAGTAGAATTGACCAAATGGAAAAAGAAGCACAAAAACTCACTGAAAAAACCCTCCTTAAAATTAGAATTGGATAAATGGAAGATAATAGCTCCACAAAATATCATGAAATCATCAAAGAATCAAAAGAATGAAAAAATAATTGAAATGTTAAAAATTCATTGAAAAAATAATTGACCAGAAAAATAGATCAAGGAGATTTAATTTAAGAATTATTGGACTATCTGAAAACCATGATAAAAAAGAGCCATCATATTACAAGGAATTATCAAAGAAATATCCTACAATCAGTGGGTAAAATATAAATTGAAAGAAAATATTGATCATCTCCTGAAAGAACTTTCCAAATAAAAATACTTTGAAAGAATACAGCCAAATCCCAGAGGTCCAAAGTTAAGCAGAAAATACTTCAAGAAGCCAGAAAGAAACATTTTAAATATTGTGGAGCTGTGGTCAGGATCATCCATGGTTTAGCAGTCTCCATATTAAAGTTACAGAGAGCTTGGGGTATAATCAGCAAAGAAGTTAGGATTATTACCAAAGTAAAGTTGCGTATAATTCTTCAAGGAAAAAAAATGGACATTTAATGAAATTTCAAGCATTCCTGATGAAAAGACAAGAGCTGAATAGAAAATTTGACTTTCAAATACAAAACTCAAAAGAAGCATGAAAAGGTAAACAGGAAAGAGAAATCATAAAAGATTCAACAAGGCTAAACTATTTACCTTCCTATATGGCAAAATGATACATGTTACTCCTAAAAACTTTATCATTATTAGCACAGTTAGAAAGAGTATACGTAAACAGAGGGCATGGGTATGAGTTGACCATGATAGAATGATTTAAAAAACAAAAAATTAAGGGGTGAGAAAGAGGGATGCATTGAAAGAAGGGAAAAGGGTGAGGTACGATGGGGTAGATTATCTCACATAAAAGAGGCATGAAAGAAAGATATTTTACTGTGGAGGGGAAGAATAAGGATGGCAGGTAATGCTTAAACTTTACTCTCATTGGAATTGGCACCAAGTGCAAATACCATACACACTCAGTTGGGTTTAGAAATCTCTCTTGCCTTACAGGAAAACCTAAGGGTAAGATAATAATAGAAAGAGGAGTTGATAGAAAGGAAGGTTGATTTGGGAATGTAGTATTAAGAAACAAAATAAACTTTTGTGGAAGGACAAGGTAAAAGGAGACAAAGAGAAGGATAAAAAGGGGGAAATATGGTGGAAGGAAATACACAGTAATCATAATGGTGAATGTGCATGAGATGAACTCATAAAATGGAAGCAGATAGCAGAGTGGATTAAAAATAGAATACAAAAGTATATTATTTACATGAAATATCTGAAGCAGAGAGATACACAATAGAGTAAAGGTAAGGAGCTGGAGCAGAATCTATTATTAGCTGAAGTAAAAAAAATAGCAGGGGTAGCAATCATGTTCTCAAGCAAAGGAAAATAAAATGAGTTCTAATTAATAGAGATAAGCAGGGAAACTACATTTTTCTAAATATATATATATATATAATGGGGATAAGTTAGAAGCCTTTTCAATAAGATCAGGGGTGACCAAGAATGTCTATTATCACCACAATTATTCAATATTGTTTGTTGAGAACACTATGGAAGTGTTTGATTCATCTCTCCAGGATTCTTGTCTCTGATCAGTGTAGCTCTATCAGGAATGAGTAGTTGAAACACATCAGAAGTCTTTGGTCCATAAATAGTCTTCAGGCTATCTTAGAAGTTCTTTGGGTTTCTGTTATCAGAATAAAACAATTTCATCTGCCTTCTTATTGAGTCAGTTTCAGTTGCACTTAACTTTTGGTGGAATTAAATGCTTCCTTCTTAAAGACTGATGAGTTGTTCTCCTGGTAAACTCTATGGAATTATAATTCTTTGTTTAATAGCTTCTGAATTTCCTCATCATTTTTGTCAAATCAATCCTGAAGTTTGCAAGTGTTCTGGCTCAGAAGAGCAAATTTAGTGCTGTACACTAAGCCTCTGACAGCTGCCCACTCCTTTTCTCCTCAACTGTTGCTAACTATGTGCTGACTCAGCTTCCTCTCTAGGTCAGCAATAAACTGTTCATGCATGGAGAAGGACTCTAATTTGTTAATGTTGAATGTCCTGACAGTTGTCTTGCCTTGGGGTCACCTCTTTTCTTGAATGTGAATGTTTAGCTTGGAGAGTATAAGTCTATGGCTGGTCCAGCACTCCATGCCACACATTGCCTTCATCATTCATGGTCTGCTTGTCTCCTTGCTTTATAATGATATAGTCTATTAAATGTCAATGATTGCTCCAAGTATTCATCAAGGATGTTTTGTTTCATTTAGGTAAATGGAAAACAATGTTAGTGATGAGAAGATCATGAAATGAACAAGTCTTCAGTAGTAAGTGATCATTGCTATTTCTGACTCTGTTCCTCCTAAGGATTCCCTGTCATGTCTGATAGCCTATGTCTACTCTGGTGTTACAGTCAAGACTTTTGATCCACAACTGTTTGATTATACATTTGATGTGCCTCTGAGATACAATAAAGTATGAACTGATTCTCTAATTTTCTAATTTTGGTCTGACAATCAACACCAAGAAAACAGAGGTCTCTGCCAGTCAGCATCTCATCATCCATATGTGAAATCACTGGTTGCAGCAAATGGGGGAATTCTGAATGCTGTGGATAAGTTCACTTAGCTTGACAATATACCTTATAGGGATATCCACATAGATAATGAGGTTGAAACATACATTGTGAGAGTTCAGTCAGTGGGAGGCTACCAAAGAAAGTGTGAGAGAAAAGAAGTATGAGGTTGCCTACCAAACTGAAGTTCTACCAAAACATTGTTCTGGCTTCATCATTGTATGCCTGTGAAACATGAGCAGTCTGTCAGTGCCATGTCAGAAAATTGAACCACTTCTATTTGAATTGTTTTAAGACTATTCTGAAGATTACCTGGAAAGATAAGGTACCAGACACTGAGGTCCTTTCTCAAGTTGAACTGCCATGCATTCAAACTCTACTGCAGGGAGTACAACTCCAATGCACTGGTCACAAAGCCTGGATATTAAGTGTATCTTAATATAAAAGTCTTTTTTACAGAGAACTTGAACAAAGCAAGGTTTATCTATTGAAGGTCTGAAGAAGCACAAGAACACTCTCAAGGTCTCTCCAAAAAACTTCAGTATTGATTGTGGGATATTGGGTACACTGATATATAATTACTCAGCATGGTGTGTACAAATCAAACAAGGTACTCTGCTCTATGAACAAAACAGAATCTCAGTGGCACAAAGGAAACATGAGATGTACAAATCTAGAGACACTTCCATCCCAAATGTTCAAATGGACTGTTTGTGTCCAACCCATATAGAGCTTTCTGAGCTTGTATTGGAGTGATCAGCCATAGTTAAATACATTGACCCTAATATCATGTTGTCATTGTTCCTTATCAAGTAAAATGGATGAACAACATTAAATATTTTACTCAAAATGCTAGCTACAACAATAAAAAAAGAAAAATAATTTAAATAGGCAAGAAAGAAACAAAATCATCACTTATTTCATATGGTATGATAGTATACTTAGGGAATCCTAGAGAAAAAACTTAAAAAGCAGTTGAAAGAATCAATAACTTTAGCACAAGTTCAGGATATAAATTAAACCCACACAAATCATCATACTTTACATACAACTATATTTATCTATATCTATAGCTCTCTCTGTCTCTCTGTGTCTCTTTGTCTCTCTCTGTCTCTTTCTATACATAGAACAAATAAAGACAATGCAGCTAGATTAGAAAGAAAGGAGGAAATGGGGTATGGGGAGATTTACAGCAAGTTTCTCTGATAAAGGCTTCACTTGTCAAAGATATAGGTTGCTGAGTCAAACCTATAAGAATACAAATCACTCCCCAATTGATAGTCACAAGATTTGAAGAGAAAAGTTTCAGAAGAAGAAAACTAATGCTACATTTAGTCTAAAAAAGTCTCTAAATAATTATTGATTAGAGAAATACAAATTAAAACAACTTTTAGGTACCGTCTTGCACCTATCAGATTGGTTAATATGACAGAAATGGGAAAATGACAAATGTTGGAGGGGATGTGGAAAAAATGGGATACTAGTGCACTGTTGGGGTTGTGAGTTATTACAAACATTCTGGAGAGCAATTTGGAACTATTCCCAAAGGCCTCTAAAACCATGTATACCCTTTGACCCAACAACATCACTACCAGGTCTGTATCCCAAAGAGAAAAAATAAAATAAAAAGGAAAAGGAAAAGGATCTATATTGTGAAAATATTTATAACCGCTCTTTTATGGTGGTAAAGAATTGAAAATTGACCCTATCAATTGGAGACTGGCTGAAAAAGTCATGGCCTATGATTGTGATAAAATACTATTATGCTATTAAAAATGACAAGCAGGACAGTTAAAAAAATAAGACCTGGAAAGACTTCTAGGAACTGAAGCAAAGTGAAGTGAGCAAACCAAGGAGAACGTTGTACACAGTACCAGCAATATTATAACTACGATCAATTGTGAATGACAACTATTCTCAATAATACAATGATCCAAGATAATTCTTAAGAACTTATAATGAAAAATGTTATCCACCTCTGGAGAAAGAACCGATAGAGTCTGAATGCAGATTGAAAGCATGCTTTTGTTTAACTTTATTTTTTCTTGGGGTTTTTTGTCTGCATTTTCTTTTGCAGTGTGGTTAATATGGAAACTTGTTTTTCATGACCACCCATGTATATGTTATATAAAATTTATTTTCTTCTCAATGACAGTAGAAGGAAAGGAGTGAAGGAAAGAATCTGGAATTCAAAATTTTTAAATTGAATGTGAAAAATTGTATATGTAATTAGAAAAAATTTAAAATTTAAAAACTTAAAAAAGAAATATAACCTGAAGAAAACTAGTAAAATGCTACTTGTTGTGGGGATAAAACAGTATCTGAGGCTCAGAGCATTTAGATGACTTCTCCAGGGTCATACAATTGATCAGTTTTAGAGCTAGAATTCTTTTTTTGTTGTTGTTGTTGTTTTGTTTTTCAATTTATTTATTTTTATTTTTCAACATTCACTTCCATAAGTTTTAAATTTTCTCCCCCTCCCTTCCCTCTCCCTTCCCAAGATGGAATGCAATCTGATATTGGCTCTACACATATACATTCTTGTTAAATACATTTCATGTTAGCCATGTTCCACAGAAGAATTATAATAAATAGGAGAAACCATGAGAAAGAAAAAGCAAAACAGAATAAAACAAAGAAAAATAGTCTGCTTTTCTCTGTGTAATGGTAATGGTAATTTGAAGATCTTGCCTGCCCCTTAATAAGCATAAGGGAATTTGAAGACCTTCCCTGCCTTGAAAATAGGCTGAATGTGGTCACATGGAGCCTGTGGTGGTAGGAGTTTGCTAAAAGGTGGAATGGAGCCCACAGGGAGCTGAGAGTCAGAGCAAGCTAGACATTTGAGAGGAGAGAACACTTCAGAGTGAGACAGATAGGCTTGTGAGTAAATATTGGCCTTGTGTTGGTTTGTGGGAAGGCTAAAGAATGATGTGGCTCTCTGATAAGAGAGGTACATTAACTTCTATATTGCTATGATGGATTTGGCTTCCTGGTGTTGGGATCTGGTTTGCTGGTGTCTGAATACATGTTTTGCAAAGTCTTCTATATTGACAGTCTCTTATATTTTGTGATTGAGAACCATGCAGGTATATTTATAGTGATCATGGACACTGTGAATATTGCATTGGTGCTATACTCTGCCTTCTGACTCCATAGTTCTTTCTCCGGATGTGGATGGCATTTTCTATCATGAGTCCTTTGGAATTGTTTTAGGTCCTTGCATTACTGAGTAATATTTATAAGAATATAAGTCATTCCCAATTGATATAGGGTCAGAGGATGTGAACAGGCAGTTTTCAGAGGATGAAATTAAAGCTATTTGTAGTCATATGAAAAAATACTCTAAATCACTAAGGATTAGAGAGATGCAAAACAAAACAACTCTGAGGTACCACACTATACCTATCAGATTGACTAACATGACAAAATAGGAGAATGATAATTGTTGGAAAAGATCTTGGAAAGCTGGAACACTAATTCATTGTTGGTGGAACTGTGAGCTAATCCAACCATTCTGGAGAGCAATTTGGAAATATGCCCAAAGGGCTTTAAAAATGTGCACACCATTTTGTAACCTAAAAGTGAACAAACAAGTTAACTTTAAAAATAATAATAATAAAATAAAATTTAAAAAAATGTGCACACCCTTTGACCCAAAAATACCACTTCTAGGGCTGTATCCTAAAGAGATCCTAAAAATGGGAAAAGGACCCATATGTACAAAAATATAGCAACTCTTTTTGTGGTGGTCAAAGACTGGAAATTGAAGAGACACCCATTAATTGGAGAATGATTAAACAAGTTGTAGTATACAAATGCAGTGGAATGCTATTGTGCTATGAAAAATGATGAACAGACAGACTTCAGAAAATCCTGTCAAGAACTATAAACTGACGCTGAGTGAAGCAAACAGAACCAAGAGAATATTGTTCACAGAGACAGCCACAGGGTGTGATGACTGATTTTGATAGACTTAGTACTCCATAGATTCTAAGGCTCATAGATTTAGACATGGAAGGAACCTTAAAGACTACAAAGTCCAATACCCTCACTTTACAGACAAAGAAAATGAAGTTCATAAAAGTTAGGTGACTTGCCCATAAACAAACAACTAGTAATTGTCCTTTGAGAGTTGAGCCCAAGATTCTTGACTTCAGGGCATGCATTCTATTTACTGCACTGTACTAATTCTTATACCACTCTTATCCTTCCCAGGGAGCAATGGATTACTCAGTGGAGAGAGATTTGATATTCAAAAGACCAGTCTGTAAATTTATTAAATTTGTGTTTGGTTCCTATAATAGTAATGGAATTTGAAGATCCTCTTGTATTGGCAAGCAGACATGTACTTAGAACTTTGTTTCAAAGTCAGGATTGTGTCAAGTATTAAGATCCAGAAGTTGTGAATCTCACAATGTGAGGAACTTTCTGTTGTAACAGGAAGGGGTGAAACAAGGAGGAGCTAATACCATATATAAGGAAAAGCCCAAACTAGAGAACTTCAGAACTTTTGGGAGCAAGCATCATGGAGGCAGAGCAGCTACTGTTGGAGAGAAAGAACTGCTAGGAATGAGAATTGCTAAGAGAGAGAGACAACTGCCAGGATCCTGAGAACTTCTGAGAACTGTTACAAATTGAGAAAAGAATGGAGAACAGAACTTGTGTTGCCCAAACTTCTCCTGAGAATTTCTTGTGAGAACCAAATAGAAAACTTCTGAGAAATGAGAAGAGAGGAGACTGGGAGGAAGTATGACTGTGGTGCCAGTACTTAGTCTGTCTGTTTTGATGTTACTTTGTCAGATTTGTCTGCTGATAGAGGATGGTGCTGTTGTTACAGAAGTGCTGGGACCTTGCTGTTGGTTCAGAAGCCCTGAAATGGGATTTTCTTGTTGTATGTTTACAGAACTCCTGGAAGAGGAGCTTGCTGACATTTTCAGAGGTCCTGGGACTATACTAATGATTTGTGCTAATTTCTCTGACCTTGTTGTTGAGTCTATGTTGATTTCACAGACAGAAAGTGAATTGATGAGGATGCCAGTAATGTGAATGAATGTTATTGAGGCTTTGTTAAGCTTTGTCTTCCCAGGAACAGAAACTATGAAGTACTTGAGGTGGACTAGGCATTGTGAGCTTCAGTACAGGAACAGGAATTGGACAAGGAGCTGGACAACAAGGAGCTGGCAGGAGTTGGGACCATGGAAGGGGAACCATGGAAGCAGAAAGCCAGCCTTGAGTCAAGATGAAAAGACCTCTCCTTGGGTATTTAATGCAAACTGAGAAGATCATGATTTACCAGGGGTGGAGAACTGATCTTCATATTTAGATGACTGAGTTAAGGACTTATTAATTAAGGATGATTGAAAACTAATCTCCAATCAAGAGGAAAGAAGACTCCTTGATTGAAGAGATTAAGACAATGTGACCTAGGGATGGAGGACTTTGACCTTTGTACTTTGTGTTGATTAAGAAGGCTTGCCTCCTTAAGGGTGATTAAATTAAGGACTTACTAAATGAATGTTATCTTTTGCTTAAAACTATGTGACCACTTTGGTGAAAACTATGGGGTCATTTTAGTGATCAGTTGTTATGCCATAATATTCTGAATACTGTACTTTGATTTCTGTGAATGTTTTGTCTTAGTTTGTTACTGAATAAATAGAAAGTTCACTATACTGTGTAATCAGAATCTTGAAGCTGTTCACAGCAGCAATCCTCTGGAAAGTTGCATGTGCTTGACTTTACAGCTCCCCTTCCCCGCCTTTTTTTTGTATAATTAGGTTGGGGGAAATAAAAGCCTCAGTATTGAGTTAGTTTTGTCATGTTAATACATTCTGAAAATTCTGTTCCTTGTGAACATTATTAAGACACTGTTTTTAAAATTTGACTTGCTTTGTCATAAAGAATTTGTGATTCCTAAGTTCATTCATTGATATATCTCTGCATTTTTTGCATTTTAAGATAATTATATTTCATTTGTTTTTCACTCTTTTATGACCTCCCCAAGTTGATAAAATATAATGTGCTTTGAATTCAGAGAAGAGAGAGATATTCATGAACTTTAATAACCTGAAATATTGGTAGCTTTATTACATATATTTTGTCTTTTTGTCACCAGCTCAAAGTACTCAAAGCTCCCTTGTATAGTGGTTACATGAAAAAAAAATACTTATGTCCCCATTATTGATTGGGATTTCTGTAGAAATGGTTTTATTTGTAAAAATGAAACAAGTTAATGAAACAGAAAATGTATATATTTACCATGGAGTATCAGATTACACCATGGAAACTTAGAGGAATGAAGCCTGAGGGGAATAGTGGAAGGAGAAGCACAATCACCACTCCACTTAAGATCTGAGGACTGTTTTTGTTCTGTTTTGTTTTGTTTTGGCAAAGATTTAAACTTCACAGAAATTTAAGCTTCATTTGAAGAAGAATGTAAGAAGAATCATAGGAAATCCTAAAGTATAATTCAGAGGAAGGTGGTAAGCATCTATAGACGATTCTGGATATTTCCTGCTTTTCTTTCTGTGAATTTTTTTTTCCCTTTCCCCATTTTATAAAGTAAGTCACCATGTAGGCATGTGGCCATGGAAGACTATCCCTGTGCTGTTTTTATTTAGAACTGAATTATTTAAGTATTTTATTTTTGCTGTAAAGGCATGGACTAAGGATGTGCAGAGTTTATATATGACAGAGCAACAAAATTGAATTCGTCATTTTTTCCCCCAAATTTCCCTTTTCCTCATTTTCCTATACAAGTCTATGGCGATGCCATTTTCACATTTTCTCAGTTAACTAGGTTCAAAGCACTGTAATTCTAATTCTACACTCATGTTTGTCGTCTTCATATCATAACTCCTGCTTGAAGTATTGCAAGGCCTCCTTATGTTATAGTCTCTTAAACCCCATTATTTATTTCTTCCAGGGATTCAGAGAGACCATCCAGAGTCAAAATGAAGAAAAGGCTTCCCCTTGGACTAAACTGAGGTTTGTTGGAAATCAAGGGGTGGAAGGATTTGTGTGGCCATCTAGGAACTTTATTTGGAAACTAAAGTTAATGGTTACCCCAGGAGTGGCA
>JAQQSW010012758.1:0-12462 GCA_028646575.1 Pseudocheirus occidentalis
GCAGCCATGGGGCTAAGCCACAGTTTCAGGTCCTGCTGCTTTTGGCTCCCAGTGCTCTGTGATGAGCCCTTCCAGTCTGCCTGCCAGGCTGCCTTCAGCAGGAGATGTGTTTTTCTGTAATTTTGTGAGTTCTGGAGCTCTAAAATTTATTTAGAGTCATATTTTATAGGTATTTGAAGTGGTTATGAGGTGAGGTGTGGAGTTCTCCTGCTTCTACACTGCCATCTTGACTCTGCCCCCTGGATAGCAATTTGTTAAAAAAAAAAAAAAGTAGACTAACAAGTGATGATCTTGAAACCAGACATCTCAATGCTAAAAATATACTAAAAATATACCTGCAAAGAGGCCAAAAATAGAAAGTCCTAAAATCTCTTTCTCTTTCCATCTCTCTCACCTATCACCTAATCAGCTATTAATATTATAATTCATATAACATTTATATAGTGTTTTAAGGCATTCAAAATGCCATGCATATTATCTTATTTGATTCTCACAACCATGGGACCATGGAAAAGGAACCATGAAGTTTGGGAACAGGCCCTGAGCCAAGATGAAAAGACCTTTCCTTGGGTACTTAGTACTGGCTGACATGATCATTATTTACTCTGACCTATGGGTGGGAGAACTTTGTACTTTGTACCCCTTAAGGATGATTGAAAGTTAGTCTCCAATCAAGAAAGAAGAAGTCTTTTTGAAATTAAGGCAATGTGACCTAGAGGTGGGAGGCCTTTGTATTTTGTATCCCTTAAGGAATATTGCTCCTTAAGGATGATTGACTTAAGGACTTACTGAATGATATCTTTTGTTTAAAACTATGTGGCCACTGTAGTGATAAAATGTTATGTTATATCATTGTGAATGCTGTACTTTGGTTCCTGTGAATGTTTTGCTTTCGTTTACTGCTGAATAAATAGAGAGGTCACTTTACTATGTGATCTGAACCTTAGAGCTATTCTTATCAGCAGTCCTCTGGAAAGCTGCTCGTGCTTGGCTTTACAAATATAAAGCAAGAAAACCATGAATGTTTTTTACTTAAGATTGCTTACTAAAAAAAAACTGTATAATAAATACTACACATTGTTTTTAAAGGTACCCAGCTTTCCTGTGTTTCCTTCTAAGTTTTTTATTTTTGTTCTCCATGGAACACTTTTTTTTCCTCCTTTCCCACCCTGACCTAGAGAAGGCTGCAATTGAACACAAATACATACACACACACACGCACACACCTATACTGACAATACATACACACATATATACATATACGTAAAATCATACTGCACATACTAATTCTGAGTTATTTCTCTGCATCTTACTTCATAAATCCAAGTCTTTATTTCTCTAAATTCAACCAGCTCCTCATTTCTTATTGCATTGTATTCTATCACAATCATATATCTTAAGTTCTTTAATCATTCCCCAATTAAAGGGCATCTATCATTTTAACTAATTTGATCAATGTAAGATGATATCTCAGAGTTGTATTGATTTGCATTTCTCTCATCAATAATGATTTAAGGAATTTTTTTTGTATGATTATAAATAATTTTTATTTCTTCATCAAAAAACTGCCTGTTCATATCCTTTGGCCATTTATGAATTGGGAAATAACTCATGTTCTTATAAATTTGACAAAGTTCTTTGTATATTTGAGAAATGAGACTTTATCTAAGAAATGGTCAATGAAAATTAAAAAAAAATTTCCAGTGTTCTTCTTTCCTTCAAATCTTAGCTACATCAGAACAATTTTTATGAAATAATGAACACATCCCTCAAATTTACATTTATAGTTTTGTCAGATGGGGTTACTCTAATCTTTTACTGATGTTCATTGTACGTCTTCTCTGTTCCATGGATCTACCTTTCTATTTCTTGGTCAATATCAGATAGTTTTGATATTTGCAGCTTTATAGTATAGTTTCAAGTCTGATACATTTTTCCATTAGTATCTTTGAAATTCTTGACCTTTCATTCTTCCAAATGAATTTTATTATTATTTTTTCTAATGCAATCAAATAATATTCTAGTAATTTAATTGGGATGGCATTGAATAAGAAGACTGGTTAGGTAAAATTGTCATTTTTCTTATATCATCTTTGCCTACAACGAACAATTAATATTTCTCCAGTTATTTAAATCTTACTTCATTTACATAAAGTGCTTACATATTACTTACATATGCATGCACATATACACACATATGTGTGTATGTATACACACATATACACACATATATGTACGTATGTGTGTGTGTGTGTGTGTATATATATATATACTCTTAAGACTTCCATCTTAGGTAGTTTGAAAGAAAGGGTTGGGCCAAACTGAGATGGGTCAATTCTAGAAAAATACATCTGGATAAGGAGAGATAAAAAGAAGCAATTATACAAATGAGGGGTGAAAGGAGGAACTTGATAAAGAAGAAGCAAATGAGGGTGGTGGGCTGGTCAAGCTAGAAACACTCTCAGAAGTGGATTAAAGAGGGAACAACATATAAATCTAAAAAGACTTCAGGTAATGCTTGGAAAATTTTTTCTATTTTTACTTTAGCCTTTAGTTCTAAAACTTCAGGGCAATTAAAAAAATTTTAATAATATCGTGTTAACTCTATTTTTTTGTTGTTCTAACATGTGCTCAGGTAGTTAAACAATTTGTATATTGTCTTCCCTCAATCTGTACTCCAGATGAGTTGTTTTTCTAATAAGATGTTCGTAATTCAATTCTACTTTTTTAATTCTTTTGAATTTTCTTTTGTTTTATTATAAATATTTATTCAGGTCATTTAAATTTATTTAAATTAATTAATTAATTTTATTTATTTGTTTTAAATACATTTATTTATTTATTAAAAAACATTCTTTTGTTTTATTATTTGTTGGTTTCTTATACCATCCTTAGCTTCCCCTTGCCCAATTCTAGTTTCCCCAAAATTATTTTCTTCCTTAATTTTTTGAATCTCTTTTTCCAATTGGGTGACTTTCTTCTCATAATTTTTTTTAAATTTCTTGCATTGTTCTTGACTAATTGACAATTTAATTGAGGTACAGTGAACACATAAACAGAGGGAATGGAGGCACAAATCAAGGGCAAAACTCAGAAGTGGTTATTATTGAGTATAGTACATGTAAGTAGAGAACAGCAGAACCTAGTCTGTTACTCTGAAGTTTGGGAACTTACAGAGGGTTTATATGGTTTTACAACAAAAGGAAGCAGGAGAATAAGAGGAATACAGAATAAACAGAACCAGGATGTTTCTGCAAGCTCTGTCCATTTGGGACTGATATGAACCAGTTTTAGCTGGCCTTTTGGTTGATTCCTGGCACAACAGAGGTATTCCAGGTTCATGCAGTGGATATTGCAAAGGATTACTGGTATGTCAAATGCAAACAACAATCATTCTACCTTGATTTGGAGTCCCTGGTTATTTCAGCCTCTCCTGGATAATGTGCAAGCTTAAAAAAACAAGTAAATTAGTGAACTCATTTTTCATTCCATTTCTACACTCTTATTCCTTTGTCCCCTCTTCCCCCATTTTTCCTCAATCTCTCATACTTGATTTTTGAAGTCCTTTTTAAGTTTTTCAAAAACCTCTTTTTTGGTTTGTGACTACTTGGTGTTTCTCTTTGAGTTGAGTGTCTTTTTTAACTTCACTCTCTTCCACTGAATATGAACCCAGATCTTCTTTTACACCAAAGTAGCTACTTATAATCAGACTCTTTCTCCTTTTCTTACCATTTTATTTTATCATATGATTTGATTTGATTTGATTCGATTTATTTTTAGTACCTTATTATTAGAATTGGCTCTAGTCCTGGTCTAGTCCAGGCCTCCAGCCATTCTTACTCTTATTTTTTGAGCTGAGTCTGGAGCCCCAATCTCAGGCACTCTTCTGTTGCCCCAAGCCATTACTAGGGCCCGCAGTCACATGATCTAGCAAATGCTCGATCCCTGTGATTCCTCCAGCAGTTGCAAACTTCAGCTCTCCCTTCCCTCAAATTGAAGCCAGGGACTCTGTTCTCTTGCAAGTGCTCACAGCCAACAGAGTCCCCACTCCTCTGCTCCCTGAGTGTATGATTGTTCCTCCTGTTCCACAACTGAGCCCAGGATGACCTCTGGTCAGCACAGCTGGGCCTGGAGTCCCATTACAAAGGAGGGTCATTTAATCTTCCCCTGTTCATCTGTCCAATCCCCACACTGTCCTTGAGTTGAAAGTTCCTGAGTCTCCACCCACCAGCACCCAGAGCAATTTTTTTTGTTGTTGATTCAGTAGAATCTGCCTGGAGGTGTTTGCTTTTCACTGGGGCAGATCCTTTGCCCCTAGAATTAGGGTTTTTCCTGATTTCCTCTCAAATTGTCTTAGGAGGACAGTTACTTTGCCCTGACCTTTTTTTTATGGTTCTACATTTACTTTGAGACAATGTTCTGTCTCTTTTTGTGGAGGAAATTTGGACAACCTGGATTTTCCAACCTAGTCTGTCATCTTCTGAGAATTCTCTACTTCATGGAGTAATACAAGCAATAAATGACCTAAGATTTGTGAAATTGTGATTTTAGGATATATTACCATAGAAAGAAGGCATTATCCTAGGCAGAGAGGAATTATTCCATGATTATAATACAGTCTCTGCAAAAGGATCTATCTAACAACATAACCCTTTGTACTTCCCAGGCTACTAGAAGCAAGGCTGGCAGCTCAAAACACTTGGAATATATGATCATTAGATACGAAGTACTGAGCATTTCTCAACATAAGTAAATAATTGGAAGATAATCTGTAATTAGGAGTTGGCCACAATGAACGGCAAGGGGAGTGAGAAAAATTTGATACATATATTAGCTTTTTTTGGATGAAGTTAAAGAAAGTAGGAGGAAATGGAGATGGACTTAATTGTTTTGTACTGGTTTATGCTCAATGGGCAATTATAATTTGAGTCTATTGGGGTTAAAACACATTGCTTAGTTAAACTCCCCTGAGGTTAAAGAAATACTTATGCCTTCACATTCTACTGTGACCACAAAGTTCAACAGAGCAATCATGTACACAATACCTGTACACCAATAATACACTGATATTTATAGGTGTGATAGTGTTCTGTGGAACAGAACATCATCAGTACTACCTGCTATATGCAAGTTTTCTCCAGAGAAAGAGATGCAATCATCCACTTGTAGCATTTAGGTTGTAAATGTAATTTCTCTAGACTTTTGGGAACTAGGTCAATCATGGTTGATTCTGGCTACTAATGAGCAGAGAAAAGAAACATTTTGATATGTGGCTTTGGCAAGTGCCTTGATCAGATTCTGTAAAGTATTGCAGGGTCTCCAAAGAATTAAAATCCCAGCAACTGTTCAAGAATCCACTCTTGGTGTGTCATACTTTAATTATTTTCAGGTAAATTTCTAGCACTTTCTCTGCAAGAATTTAGCCTTGAAATTGCTTCTCCAGCTACATAACCTTCATTTGTTTCTGAATATTTCCTTAGGTTTTTAGAAACATGGGTGGTAAATCCATATTACAGATGGATAAAAGGCATCAAAAAACAAAAGGTATCTTGGTAAGTGGTAATAATAATAATAATAATGGTAATAATAACAGTAATGTCCATAATGCATTTTACTGGATGCTAAACTTTCTCATAAATATTCTCTCTCTGCTTTAGTTCCTGACATAGAACTTGACACTCAGACTACTGCTTACTCTTTTCTGAGTTCTTCTGGAATGATGTGTTAGTTAGGTAGCAGGCATCCTGCAAATGACTTTTTTGTCCAAGAGTGTTGGGGGCCAAGACCTTCAGAGGTCCTGGCACACTAGCACCCCAATACTACAAGGGCATTGGGCAGATAGGCAAGGATAGTATAATCTTGTTGGGTGGATGCTCTCATTGGACTCATGAATATCTAAAGTATGTACATTTGCAAGTTCTGATTGGGACTCCTGATCTATTGCGCCCCCAGAGGTGGTTTTAGAATAAAGATCTGGAGGACTGATTAACCTTGGGCTGAGGTCGAGGGATGGGCAAGGCCTAAGATGCAATCATCCCTGAAATTAGTAATATAAACCCTATGATTTTCTTGTATCAGTGGCTTGGTATGGAATAGCTCTGGAATAAACAGACTATGAAATCCATCCCCGTCTCTCTGTTTCTCTCCTGTAATCCAGCTAGCTTTAAGCTTTTCTTACTCTCTCTCTATTTTCCTCAACCGGTAGCTAGGCCTAGACTGTGCAGGCTGCAGCACAAGAGAGATGATGGTTGTGAATCTTTGTGACCTATATTCTAACTTTCAAAAGCACATATCAGAAGCTAAGTATGGTCCTGGCCTAAAAACCAGGAAATATGGGGTAAAGATTCTGGGGATAGAATGAAATGCTTTGAATAACCTCTAATGTTTCCTGGTACCTTGCTATATGACCCACATGTGCTTCATAAAGAGTATGCTATAATTAATTGTTGTAAAAACTGATGAAAAACAAGTGAATAATTACTTAATTCTCTACTATGTGTCAAATAATCAATGGGAATTCAAATATATTAATTCAGGGATATAATTAATGAACTGAAAGTACATTAATAATACAGTGATACCCTTACTAACAATGAATAATGATATTTTAAAATGGAGTTAAAAATATCACTGGTGTTTAAAATTCCTGTTTATAATTAAAATTTTATCATGTTTAAGCATTTAACACTAATTTACTAATACAAATTTACTATTTAATTTACTTTAGTTTCTAATTAGTCATAGTAAATTACCAATAACATACTATTGAATAGTAGAGCAAATTTTGTAAATCATTAATAATCAATTTACTAGATTTCTAATTTAATGCTACTTTAAACACTAATACATAGTATTTTAAATTTAAAATAGCAGTATTTACCAAAATTATTTAATGTAAAAATCAGCAGCAGTATTCATTCTCCCAAGTGACTTAGTCCTTAAAGTTAATCTCATTTTGCTTTTAGTAATCATTTTAAAAGGATTTACTTTTTAAGCCTAAGAAATCAGTAAATACTGATTCCTTGAGCCACATATTTTTGAATATATTACATGCTAAGTTTAAATTCAAGAGGAACAGTCAGTTTCCTACAAAGTCAGGAATATATATATATATATATATATATATATATATATATATATATATATTGGCTATGCCACATGATAAGAACTGTATTGAAATGAATTAAATTTCTTGTGAAATGTGTAGGTAGAAGAAGTAACTAGAACCACATTATCATTATAAATTATGACCTTGACAAAACCACCTTGCACCTATTTCAGATTTACTGCTATAAAACAGATGTGATAACAACTCACATATCAAATCTCTGGTTTTTAGATATACTTGAAGAGTCTTCTGATATATAACAGAAGCTTCAAGTTTAAAGCTTCCACTCAGAGCATTCTAAATTCTAAAAAAGGAAGCAAAGGAAATCCTATTAAATCACCTGAAAGGACAATTGGACAGCTTCTGGAATATCAGTTCTAGAAAATAGTAGATGAAGTTACGTCACTGAAGATATACATAAGTGTTGAGGGGAATGGGTCACCATTCTGGTTGAGTGCTTTGTTTCATGTATAATCAGGGGCATCTGGACTACTGCTCTGTGTTTCATTCAGATTTCCTTGAAACCCTATTAGTCAGAGGAATAATTTTGTTACCTAACAAATAAGCCTTTATTAAGTAACTACTATTATGTTAAGCCATGGAGATACAAAAACAAAGAATGAAACAATTACTTAGTAGGTGCAGATTTAAAAGCTCTGAATACATGCAAGATGTAGATGATGTAATTATTTTCGTTTTTAACCTAAATTCTTTATTTGATTGATTTATGTCTACAAATTAGGGTGCTTCAATTTTGTTGGAAAAAATACGTAAGATGAAATATATGAATATTTTTTTTTGTGTTAGACTTGCTTTTATTCTGGTCTAAAGACTGCAAATTCCAAGTTAATGATGTAGAGTTGTCATAAGACCTTGGGATTACTTGTCCACCATAAACTAGACTTATGACTGTTGTAAGGGTAATAATTGATCAACCATTTAGCAAGTCATAGAAGAAACATAATACAATTGAATTTTCTATTTGTTTTGGTAAAATGTTGTTCCATCCAAAAGTGATGGCTGTTAGGAAAGTTATAACAAGTCAGAGGAATATTTATAATAAAGTAAACAAAATCATATTCTTATTCATACAGAATGATTTTGTCTGTCATTTACTCTTATTTTTTTTTATTAGCCTTCCATGCTTTGGGAAATAGGTCTTCCTTTTCTAAATGTTTCAGTTCAAAATTTCATTTTATTTCGTTTTTTACTTGAAGCCCTATTTCTACATAAATGCATCTGAGTACTCTTCTTGTGAAATGATGTATATCACAGTATCTTTTCAGAAATCAAGACTTATGTTACCATATGTATAAATATTAGTGGACTGATTACAGTGTCCTAGGGATAGTCCCAGCAGGTCTTACTCTGAGCATACCTTGCAAATTTTTCTTTATGGAGTTTTTCATCTAAGTCAAGTTAAGTAGAGTATTTCATTATTTTTTGCCAAATAAATTCCCTTATTTTAGATGTAATTTAGGAGACTACAGGTTGATAAGTTGAGAGTTTATTATAAACTGATAGGAGGTGTAATATTATGAACTTCTAAACCATTGTTTATAAACAGAACAAAAGTCACAACTTGTAGTTAGTATGTACTAAACACGATAGACAAGGATAGTAAAGAACAAAATGAAATAATTTTTGTGCTTCAGGGAGTTTACATTCTACTGGTAAATGGGGGAGACTAGAAAGAACAAATACATGAGACAGAGAATAATAGAAAGAAAAGAAAGTTTCAGGCAAAATACTCCAGACATTTTTGATCAGGGAGGGAATACCTACATTTCGAGGGATAAGGAAAGGTCAGATTGAATAGGAATCAACTGAGCTGAGCCTAGAGGAAGATAAATGATGCTTCTACATCAAAAATCAGGAGGACAGGAAACAATTCTAAAACTGAAAGGGTGTAGAGGTGGAGAGGGTGGTCTTTGTGGGAAACAGGGACTTCAAACATGTTAAGTTCAGTTTAAAGAATATGAAAAATAATCTTCAGTTCATAAATTTTCCCTGGTGACAAAAATAATAGGTCCTGAATATAGGACCTGCGAGAACAGTTGAAGTGTTTTTGCTCAATATATACACACAAACACATGGTGATGATGAGGTAGACAGTTTGGAATGAGTTTCCTTTATGAGTTAATTCCAATTGAGCTTTAGGACCAATGGTTACGACATTTAAGGCTTAGTGAAATTTAAAACACTTAATGTGTGTCCTAAGACCAGCACAAAAATGGAGAAATAGAATTGAATAGGGTGAAAGGGATAATTGATTGTGTGCATTCTCTTTAGCAAAGGAAGAGGAAATTTACTTTCTTTGAGAAGATCAAAGGGACCATCCCACAGAATATAGAGGATGAAGGTATTCTAGGGCCACATTTAAGACATTCTTCCATTTAACTGAACAATTTAGGAAGAAATTAAAAGACAATAGGTTAATAATAATCTATTAATATCTGAAGAATGTGTGATGTTCATATATTTGTGTGGGTGTGGGTGTATATATGTATGTATGATCTCACACATTAGACAGGTAGATCAAGTACATATTTCCTGAAGTAAAAGCATTTTCTTGGGCAAGTACTAAACCATAAAAGGAAGATTTTTTAATTTAAATCCTTTTTTTTTTACAATAACTTCTAGCAGGAAGAAATCAGTTGAAGTTGCACTTCTTACACATACTGTGTGTGTAATGATGGGGGAAAGTATTTGATCTCTTAGTACTTCCAGGAAGGGCTCTAAGAGTATTAGCTGTAGACATATCTTTAATTTCTTAACAGGGAATTAATTATACCAAAAAATTACAGATCAACAAAATATTATTATTATTATTTAATGTTTATAAACTGTTTTGTAAACTGTATGATGGTAAAGAACTTTGAATCTCCATTATTAATTAATGTATAACATAATAATAAGGAAACAAGCTTGATCTATGATTTCATTGGCATGAGAATTTCCCACATGAAAAAATTCTGCCTAGTAGTGAAGGTAGACACCATTTTTGCAAAGTGTCTTAAACGGTTGCCTAGAAAAGCCCTAAGAGATTATGCAATTGACCATGGTTAGCAGTGGGACCTGAAGCTAGCTCTTCCTTACATCAAAGCCAGCTCTCTGTCATTAATATTGCCTTTTAAACAAAAAAGAAATGCATGATATATGAATAATATCAAATAGCTAATACACTATCATTGGCAGTGAATGCAAAAATATCACTGCTATTTTCAAAGTGGTCAAATTGTTCTAAAGTGGAGTCTACCATATACTAGACAATTATTATAGACAATATGAGTTAACTGATGAATCTGGGGATGCTCTCTGTTTCTTTCCATAAAGTAATTTTTATAGTAATATTAAGAATGGCAGAATGTATTTGACTGAATTAAGAAGATAGTTGGTAGAAGCCAAAGATTGGCTTGTCAAATAAATAGATGCTAACCAAGCAGAACAAAAATAACTGAGCAATCCAAGTGATGAGGGCAGCAAAAATAAAAGCAATAAAGTGTGAAATTAAAAGTTGAGCTAAATATTGAGCTGGAATGAAATTGAATTTTTTTTTCAATAACAAAGTGAAGTTTATCTAGTGCATTGAATTTAAGAATAAATATTTTTACATACTTATGCTAATGAAATTCAAGAACTATCTTTACAAATGGAGACACTAACCCTGAAGTTATAGTATAAAATAATAGCCGACATTTAAATTGTGTTTTAAGTAAATTATCTCATTTGAGACTCTCTCACAATGATCCTGTGAATTGGTACTGTAGGTGTCATTATCCTTATTGGTTTTTTTTTTAGATTAGGAAAAGAAAATGCTGAGAGGTTAATTGGCTTACTAGTCCATGGTCATTCAATTCAGGTCTTCCTGACTATAAACCCAGCAGGGTGTCTCCAATGCCACCCTTTCCTGTCTCATGGATTTGGAGGTCATAAAGAAGGTACACTTCTCCTACTCCAAATATTAATTTTACGAATGAGGGAACTGAAGCCTTGAGAAGTTAAGTCAATTGTTCAATATCACATACATAATACATGGTAGAACTCAGATTTCAGCTCACAATGTTTGATTACAAGTTGTGTGCTCTTTTATACTTATAACATACTTTCTCTCTAATCATGGTGTGACAGTGGAATTACCATAATAATCATACCATTCTTATAGAAACTCTGACGATAGTGTGCTTTAGTAGAACAAGAATGGGACTTAGAAATGGGCCCAGGTTTTACTTTGTCCTTTGATAAACTGTAATACCAGATCATTTCTGAGAAAAAGAATTAAAGGGGAGAAAGAAACAGACCTACTGGAACTGGCCAGTAACAACTGCTTCTTATACCAAAAAAGAGTATTTAGGTATTGCTTGAGCAAAGAAACAAATAAATAGAAAAAATAGTACTAACCAGAAAACCCTTGATAGTGCATATTGTGGAGACAAAGATCTAGTTTCAAAACTGATTTACAACCCCATATATGTAATTTTGAACAAGTGATATAATTTCTTTTATGCCTCAGGCACCTCCTAGGACTCATCTGCCAATTTGTTGATGGGTTGTGATCTGCATTAGTAAAGGAAAATCTCATACTGGAAGTTTACATATGACAATGAAATCTAATCTCTGGAGTATTTCTGTATCATGAAATATTGGGGAAGAAGATTCTGAGAAGATGGTGGAGTAGGTCATAAAATTCCAAGTTCTCAAGATTTCCCCTCACAAAAGAATTAAAATAGCATCTTAGGGCAAATAAAGTGTGGGTGGAGGTAAATAAGAATGGGGGCACAACCAGGGTCTTCCTGGAACAATTTGAGGAGGTCAGAAGAAAAATCTCAGGACAAAGTTTTGTCCCATGAAGAGTAAAATCCTCCAGGTCAAGTTCTATTTTAACAACAAGCAGCAAGCCCTAGGGTTAATTGGTTTGAGAGGCTACCTTGGCCCCAGGCACAGGAACTTTTACCCACAGGATAGTGAGAAAGGTTGGACATTTGAGCCCAGGAAGATTCAGGGAACTGCTGCTGACAAGTCACACCAGACACAACTGTGCTGCAAAGGGGAAGTGCGGGTGGCCAGAAAGAAACAGTGCAAGACTAATTAATTTAGAAGCAGTGGGGCAGAAAGTCTCTGGCTGTGAGCACTGACAGGATCAGAACTAGAAGTGGCATTTCTCATACCCCAGTACTAGAGGTGATTACAAAAAAATTAAGCTATTACCACAAAAAAAAGCACAGGCAAAGGAGAAAACCAGAATCTTAAGGAAGAGAATGACATCCTGAAAATTAGAATTGTTCAAAGTGAAGCCAGTGAAATTATAAGAGATTAAGAAATAATTAGCCAAAATATGAATAATGAAAAAATAG
>JAQQSW010012759.1:0-12461 GCA_028646575.1 Pseudocheirus occidentalis
AAAGTCCTTTTTCAGTTGGTGTATAGCTTCTAGGCATTCTTCAATTGTCTTGGAAGCATTTGGTGTGGGAGTTCTGAGTTCTGGGCTCTCTTCCTCCCGTTCTATGCTTTGACCTTTTTTATCCATAAAAAGGATTCTAGAGTTTTATTGGTGTTTTTATTTTGCCTACTTTTCCTCATATTGGCCAGTCAATTAATTGGTTGGGTTTTTTTAGGTCTGTGAAACTCTGCTTCCAGGGGGGGAAGCTCTGTTCCAAATCGCCGGGGTTTTCCCAACTGCCAGAGCTATTAGGGGGGTGTTGCAAGTCCCCCCAGCTTTGGCTTGCTGAAAGTGCACCCCAGGACCACCACCCAAGACCATGATCTGGATCCAGGCCGCTCAACACAAGAGCACTTGGCCCTGATCAATCGATTTAGCCTCCCTGTGGAGTCTGCAGGCCAGGCGCTCTGAAGCAACCTGGTGGGGGCGGCTGCCGGTTCCAGCGGTTCCCTTCACCCACTGCTTCCTTACCTCAGGGGCAGATTGGCCAAACTCTTTTACCACCCCCAAATTAATTTTCAAAGTTTCACTTTCACTAACTGGCTCCAGATTTTAAGATCCCCTTAGGCAGGTGCTTTAGATTTTCTTTGAAGTTGACTCATGCTGCGGTTTGGGAGGTTCCTCATGGCCACCCTAGGGGCTGGCCTGGCCATGGCTGCTGTTTTGGGCTGGCCAGGTCTCTTCTCCACTGCAGTGTGAGCTGCCCCTTTCCTGTCCCTGCTCCTCACGCCTTGGCAGATGTGGATGTGCTGGAGGCTGTAGAACCTTTGCAGACCGGCTGCGGTGCCCTCTCGGCTCAGCTCAGCCTGGCTCCTTCCCACCGTCCCAGGCCTGGCCGTGGTCTCGGCTTCAGGCTGTTCCCGCCTCCTTTCTGGCTGCTGCGATGAGCCCCTGCTGCCGAGCTGCCTTCAGCGAGAGATGGGTTCTCTGTATTTTTGTGAGTTTAAGAGTCCTAGGCTTTGTCTGGGCTCATAATTTTATGGGTGTTTAGGGTGGCGGTGTGGGAGCTGCAGGACCTTGCTGCTTCTACACCGTCATCTTGTCTCCGCCCCTCCAGATATCCTCTTTTGAGAGTCTTGTCTTTATAAGAGAGTTCCCTTTAGGACAGAGGCAGCTAGGCAGTAGAGTGGCCGGGAACCTGACCTTGCTTGAATCCCACTTCAGTTTTGCTGTGTAACCTTGGACAAATCATTTATTCTCACTTGGCCACAGTATCTTCATCTGTAAAATGGGGATGATAATGTCACTTACTTCATGGGGCTGTTGTGCAGATCAGATTAAATAGCACATTTGGCAGATGGTAAAAGCTGTAGAAATGTCCTCTTCCTCCACCCCCTCTTTCTCTGCCTCTTCCTCTTCCTCCTTGTCCCTCTTCCTTCCTCTCTTACTCTGATCAGATTTATTCTTTTTAAAAGAGAACTCCCCTTCCCCAAACCATGGTCCTAGCACTTGGTTCTGTGATAATTTTCATCTGGTATCTTGGAGCTTTTTCTCCTTTCCCACCCCAGTGTGCCATGACTACTTCCATACATAAAAGTCAATGAAAAAAGGTTTGGAAGTTCTGGTTCAGTAAAGTTGATATTTTTTTTTAAATTCTTTTTTGTTTGTTTTGTTGGTTATTTTTTTTGGAGCAAAGAAGGCAGGGCACTTGGGGCTAAGTGACTTGCCCAAGGTCACACAGCGAGTAAGTGTTAAGCATCTGAGGTCATATTTGAACCCAGGTCTTCCTGACTTTAGGGCCGGTGCTCTATTCACTGCACCACCTAGTCACACCTATTTTAAAAAAAATTCTTGACCTTCTAGACAGGGGAGGTTTCTTTCTTAGTTTTTAGAACTCATTTGCAAGAAAAATAAGCTTTCTTAGACATCTTTGCCTCTTACACCTAAAAAAAGTAATGGTAATGATAGTTAGATTGCCACATTCCCCCACAGAAGCCCAACTCTGATACCTCATTATGGCATGAAAATGACCCTGGGTTTGTAGGTCTTACATAGCTGTAAAGGCTTCAAAGAGAAACTGTCATCACATTTATGATCGACTATAGAGATGGGGGCAGGCCTGAAGTCAGGAAGGCTTGTCTTCTCGAGTTTAAATTTAGTCTCAGACACTTACTGGCTGTGAGAACCTGGCCAAGTCAGGTAACCCTATTTTCCTCACTTTGCTCATCTGTAAAATGAGCTGGAGAAGGAATTGGCAAGCCACGCCAAAAAAACTTTGCCAAGAAAACCCCAAATTGGGTAATAGAGAGTTGTATACAATTGAAATGACTGAACAACAACAATAATGATAGAGATGGAAGGAACTTAAGGAATCCCTGAATCCAAGCCCTTCTTTTTACCGATGATAAACCAAGTCTCAGAGAGATTAAGTGACTTACCCTAGAAAACAAAGCTTAGAAGTGGTGGAACTAGGAGCTGAGCCCACATCTTCAATGATCAAGTCTAGGACCTTTACTCAATACTACTCCAACTCACTTAGAAGCATAAATATAAATATTTTTCTTTCTTCTTTCCCAAAGTTCATTGCCCTAAATTCTTCCTGAAGATCCTCAGTGTGAAAATCATAAATTAATTCTTCCAGAGTATTTACTTATAGATAGATCCATCTATATCTATCCATCCATCCATCCATCCGTCCACCCATCCATCCATCCATCACAGTAGGTATTTATTAATTATCTACTATGATCCCAGGTCATCTTGACTAATTCAGTGAGAAAGGTGTGTTCTTCAATGGATTCTTCTACAATCTCTCTTAGGACAGTGTTGAAAAACCTGTTGCATACAAGATCCACAATTGAGAGTTGTGTAAGCAATTATACTGAGCAAAATGTTTGATTTATCCCAGATTCTGACCTGAACTGGGCTGGGAATATTTATCGCTCATTTGCTTTTTCCTCCCTTTGGACATCACTCCTCTTCCTATATAGTCCAGTCAAACTAGCTTTTTTTTTTTTTTTGACTGTTCCTCATACACAGTTCTCTGTCTCCCACCTGTTCCTTTATACAGGTCTGAAATGCCTTTCTCCACTTCTTAGAAATTTTAGTTTCTTTCGTGTATGATCTTTCCTGATCCACACCATGTACTAATTCTTTCCTCCTAAATTTACATTGATCTATGTTATATGTGTGAGTATGTGTCTATATGTGTGTGCATATATATTTTTATTATATGGGGACTGACTCTTTTTTGTTTTTGAATATATAGTAACTAGCATGTAGCAGGTGCTTAATAAATGATTGTTGTGAGGGCTTGCTGAGCCCTTTTCAGAGCTATTCATCCAACTTTAGTGCCCACCTGATCCACCCAAGTCTTACCTGTGGCTCTAAGAAGCTGTAACATTTACAGCAGCCACACCCCAGTAAACCATCTTGGCAGATGGGCTAGTCCAGGTTGAGGGTAACCAACAGGCGTCAAATCTGTTGGCAAGTTAGAGAAAAGACCACCCCAAGCATGTGAAGACTTTGCCTTGTAGAATGGGCAGATGAGAAAATTTGTTCTAACAGTCATGAAGGTGTCTAAGATGTCTAAGATGACCCAAGCTCTGTGGAGTGCTTAGAGCTTAGTCAGGCATCAAAGATGCCAAGGTCATCCACTTTTGTCCTGCCACTGGCCTTTGATAACTCTGGAAGAGAGAGTGAGGCTGTGCAACTCTGCCTCACTTAAATCCACTTCATGTACAAGTCAAGTCATTACCTGTGATATCACTGGTCCTTTGAGAAAATGAAGGATGAACAGCAACAACAACAGAGTATAATCGAAAGGAAATCTTGGAGAAGATACTGGGAGGAAAATGAATTGGGAAAAGTCTCTTGCATATAGAGGAATTCTGGTTGAGTTTTGAATGAGGCTTGGGAAGGCAAGTGTTGGAAGTGAGGGAGAGCATTTCAGGCATGAGAGACAAACAGTGAAAACATGCAGAATTGAAAGATGAGGGGATGGGAGGAAGGCATACAATAGGGCCTCCTACTAAGAATCAGTTCAAGCACCACATTCTGCAAGGAGAGCTTTCCTGGTCCCCCTTGCTGTTGTGCCTTTCCCTGTAAGGCTGTCTTTTATCTCCCACTTCATCGGGACCATCTCCAGTCATCCTGATCCACGTCTGGCCACTGGACCCAGATGGCTCTGGAGGAGAAAGTGAGACTCATGACCTTGCTCAGCTCTCCTTCACTTAAATCCAATTCACTTGCAAGTCATGACATCTCCTTCCTAGTATCATGTTCCTTTTCAAGAATGAAGGACAAACAACAATAACAACACTCTTTCAAATGCTTTGTACCTCTTTAGGTGTCTCCCCCTTTAGAATATAAGCACCTTGAGTGAAGGGACAGGTAAAAAATTTCCTGTATATCTCCATCACTTAGTGCAGTAAATACTTGGCACACAGCAAGCATTTAATACATGTTTGTTGATCAACTTATTAATTAAAATTATCATTTATTTTGAGGTAAAATTAGTACTGAGGAATAGGCAGATATGATTACAGAGGGGACTTCTGGGTCGTATGAGCAACAGGATGGAGTATTAGACATTTCCTCCTCTCCTCACAGCCTCTCCAAAACAACAAATTACCCACCAGAAGACATAGGAGAGAATGGAATAATATGTTCTGAAGAACAGAGGAGCTCTGCGTAAAGCCTGATGTGACCCACCCTGCAAAAATGAGCTTAATCATTTCTGAAAAAAGATGGATGCTCAATAATAAAGAGGTATTTGAAATATTTTTAGAAAGAAAGCCAGAACTAAAAGAGATTATTTGCTTCTCAAACATCCCAAATGAACAGAAATGAAGGAGTGAATAAGTGCAGCAGGAAAGGACAGTAACAGCAACAGAATGACCACAGACCAGTGAGAAGCTTCTTTCTAAATATGCACCGGGAAATAGGGCAGAAGGTGGAAGTCTGGTGGAGATAACAGTGAAAAGGTAGGCCTGGTGCATTATGGACAAAAGCTGCCTACAGGTGAATCAATGTTATTTTGTGGGAGTACATTACAACATGAGAGGGTACAAAAAAGGGAGTAGAGGAACAGGGGGATAGAGAGGAATTTGTATTGTGCAAAGGACAAATAAATGACTAGCATGAGGGGAAAGTGATTTCTGTGGTCTCAGCAGGTGAGGAGGAGGGGGAAGGATTGAGGGAAAGGAAGGGGGCTTTGCTTTGATGGTGACAGGTGGTTCCATTGATACATGCTCCTATGGATGTAGAGAGATGGTCTATCAAGGCAGATAAGGACCTTGCACTGAGTGTGGCCTAAGCAACTTAGTACTTAAAAAAAATGGTCTTGTGCCAGTGTCTCCCATGTCACACAATCAGTTCCAAAGTTCTTAAGAGAAACCTTGAGGGCAGCTAGGTGGCACAGTGAATAGAGCACCAGTCCTGGAGTCAGTAGGACCTGAGTTCAAATGTGGATCAGACACTTAACCCTTATTAGTCAAGTGACTTTTAACCAATTAGCCAAGTTGACTTAGCCTCAGTTGCCCTACCTTCTCCCCTCTAAAAAACAAACAAAAAAGGAAAGACCTTGAGAGTGTTCTTGTATCACTTCTTTTGACCACCATATGCCTGCTTGTCCTGTGTAAGTTCTCCATAAAACAGTCTTTTAGGCAAGTGAACACTTTGCATTCTACCTACGTGCCCAGCCCATCAGGATTGCAGTGTCTGTGGTGGAGTCTGAATGCTTGGCAGGTTAGTTGAAGAAAAGACCTCAATGCCTGGTATCTTATCCTGCCAGGTGATCTTCAGCATCTTCTTAAAACAATTCACATGGAAGCAATTCAGTTTCCTGGCATGGTCGACTGTCCAAATTTCACAGGTGTACAATGAGGACAGCACCACAGCTCTGTAGACTTTCAGTACAGTAGTCAGTCCAGTACCTCTTGCCTCCCAAAGGCTTTCCTTTGGAGCCTCCCGAACACTGAGCCACTCTGGCAATGCATGGGTCAACCTCATCATCAACGTGTACATCCCCGGAATCACAACAAGGAAGACTAGAGATGGGAGAGTCAGGAATCAGAGAGAAGTTTCATTTCAAAGTGAGAGAAATATCTTGCAAGCAAGGAGGGGATCTAGACACATGTTCTGGGGCCCTGCCTCTAGTGGGAGGACCCTAGACAGTATGAGGAGATCTCAATACTTATACCAGTGGCTATGCAGTGAGCTGGAGCCCTGACCATGAGAGGTAGGAGCAACAATAGGACAAGTTTGATTTATAACAAGGCTTCATGACCAGAACACGGGTACTTGTCCAAGCTTGTCCAATGCTTGTCTGAGCTCGGAGAACACCTGGTGCTGGTTGAAGTAATACAATAATACTGTGATTTTGCCAGAGGGTGAGATCATCCAGAGCGTGGGCACAAAGGATTGTTACCAGGCTCAGGGCACAGCTTGCTTACTGGGTCTTAGCTCTGGAAAACAGGGTGTCTCCTAATATCTTGACACAAGCAAAAAAAAAAAAAATATATATATATATATATATATATGCTTCCTGTCTTCAAGAAGCTTACATTCTAATGGGGGAAAACCACACATAAAAGGAAGATGAAAATGGAGGAAGAGGAGGAGGAGAAGGAAGAGGAAGAAAGAGAGAGAGAGAGAGAGAGAGAGAGAGAGAGAGAGAGAGAGAGGATACCTACCTAACCCAAAGTATGATGGGAAAATTTGGTTCCTGAGCTCAGTTCTCATTAGACTTTGCTCAGTCAGGATGAATTCTGATTCCTTCTGGCTTTGCCTCTGTGTGACTTTAGTCAAGCAAGGGGACTCTTAGTAGAAAGGAAAGTACAATGTTATCATTCCCATAGTGACTGGGGAAGGCCTGAACACGTTAGACCTGAGCTCCATTTCCTGGTACCCTAAATCAGACAGGTCATATACCCCAAAGTCTCATAAAGTACTTTCCCATGAAATGAATTTATTTATGTATATGATTTTATATTAATATACTTTATTATTATGTTGTAGTTACAATGAATTATATAGCTAAGAAAATGATAATTGTGTGATTAATTATATTAATGTTTACATAATTATGATTTTAAATAATCCATGTGTGATGAATATGCTAACAGATTAGATGTTTATAAAAATCATAATTCCTTTCATAATATATAGCATTTATGTCAGTAAATAGGAGCTGTACATTTTTCACCAAAGACAGCCACTTTGACCTTTGGGGTCACATTTACAATAAGTGAAGAGAGCCCTTAGAATTTTCTTTCAACAGGTCCAGCAGCTGTCATTTAGTGACAAACTGTACCTTGCCATGTTTGAACTATGAGTGGGTGGGGGGAATTCGGTTAGTATTTTTTTTAACCTTTTACATGTCATGCAACGTGAAGCATGCCTCATCATTAATGTGAATCACTCTGTATAATAAAAGAAAAGCTGTTTTATGGATTAAAAGAAAAGCCCATGCTAATTACTTAGCCTTTTCCTTCCTGTTAGTGTAGAAGTCGGGTAACCATGCATATATGTGCTTTTTTTTTTCCATAGACAAACAACCAAAGCTAATAAAAATGGCCCATTGAATTACATCAGTTGTTAACAGACACTGCAGCTGTCTATCTGCCAAAAATATTGTGGGTTAACACTAACGGTCATTCAAGTCAAGGGCAGACTTAGGAATCTTGGCCTTGAATGCTCATGGCATTAGAGATGCAGGGTTTCTAGCTACGCTCATGATTGGCAGGTAGCATTTAGTTTTCATTCTTCTCTGGTTCTTTGGTTTTCTTCCTAGCTTCTTTTCATTTGAGTAGGAGGCTTCAGGGAACATGGAAAAAAATACAGTGTCAAGTCAGAGGACCTCCATTCAGATCTTATTTTCAATGCTTAAAATACATATATACACATATATAAATTTTTCTATATGTATAGATATAGATATTATATACATATGTATTTTATTTGTATTATGTATAATAGATAGATAAATAGATAGTAATGGGTATTGTATTAGGAAAAACTCCACTGAGGTCTATTTCCCCTTTTAAAAAATCCAAGATTATATTTATACATCCCATATATGTATATATGTGTGTTTATTCCTGTAACACACAAGAATATAAGCACATATATAGACACATACAAACACATATATGTTCATATATGTGTGCATATATGTATGTACGTGTATGTACACACAACCCTTAGATTTTTTTTGACATAGACATCAGTGGAGTTTTTCTAATATAATTCCTGTATTAAGGTTGTTATGCATTGGGTTTTGTTTTAAGGTGTGTGTGTGTGTGTGTTTCCCACTTATGATGATAAAAGTTGAGTTAGAGAACACTAGACCCTAAGGGAACACCTTCTTTGGTGGGCTGGGAGGAAGGAAGGCAATACATGTTCCAAATCTCAATGCCCAATTCTTGAATTTCAGTGATGGAAAACAACATACTCTATGGGGGTGTTGACAAGAGTATGACCAGTAGAATTAGACAGCGATATTGAGTGTAGGGAGTATTTTGAACTAAGCTATTTAATAATGTGAGGGGCAGTTGGGTGGAGCAGAAGGTAGAGTACTGGGCTTGGAATTAGGGAGACTCATCTTCCTGATTTTAAATTTGGCCTCAGATACTTACCAGCTGTGTGATCCTGGGCAAGTCACTTAACCCTGTTTGCCTCAGTTTCCTCATCTGTAAAATGAACTGAAGCAGGAAATGGCAAACCACTCCAGCATCTTTGCCAAGAAAACCCTAAATGGGATCGTGAAGAGTCAGATAAGACTGAAACGACTCAACAGCAACAAAAACATCAATTTAATAAGGTATTTTGTTGTTGTTGTTGTTGTTTTTGTTTTGGAGGGCAGTTGGGGTTAAGTGACTTGCCCAAGGTCACACGGCTAGTTTTTTGTGTTAAATGTCTGAGGCTGGATTTGAACTCAGGTACTCCTGACTCCAGGGCCGGTGCTCTATTCACTGCACCACCTAGCCGCCCCTAACAAGGTATTTTGGGTATATAGTGTAGAGGCATATAATAATGAGGCCTCAGTTTAAAGTCCTTAATTTCTTTAAAATTAAGAAACTATAATATAACAGTATCCTGGTCTGAAGAGTCTCACTGGAACAGAAGACCCCTTTGAATGGAAGACTCCATCGATGTCAGGGAAAGATCTTAATTCCCTAGATGAGATCGTTGACAAGTGGTTAAAAAGTAAAATAATAATAATAATAATAGGATTTATATAGAGAGTTCTATTTATATAGAGTCTATTATATGCCAAACGCTGTTCTAAGTGCCTTACAAAAATCTTATTTTATCCTCACAACAACCCTGTGAGGTAGGTGCCATTATTTCCCCCAATTTTACAGTTGAGAAAACTGAGGCAGACAGAGGTAAAGTGATTTGGCCAGGGTAACATAGATAATAAGTGTCTGAGGTAGGATTTGAACTCGCTGACTCCAGGCTTGATGCTCCATACAATGTGTCACCTAACTGCCTATAAAAGTCTTTTCTGGATCCAATTAGGAAAGGTGTCCCTTTAGTTTTCCTTTGACCAGCTAAATGGGAGTCTGTAGTTTCTGGAAGACATTTTCCCCATTGGTCAATTGAGTAAATCACAGGAGCCCAGATTTAGAGCAGGAAGATGCCTCAGCATGCATCAGTGGAGGAAGCCGCATTCCAGGGAGAAGTGACTTATTTACCTTTAATAAGGAACTTTTAGTGTATGGTATAAAGCATATAACACTGACATGAGTCACTTAAGCAGTAAATGTTAGAGGCAGGATTTGAACCTGCTCCAGAATCAGCATCCCTTCTTTAAATTTGTTATCTGTCTTTGCTTTCCATTGCTGTGGAACCTCTTTTTTGTTTGTTGGCTTTACAGGGATAGAGACCTGTACTTGTAGGAATTCTCACCGTGTAGATCCCTCTGGTCAATTAACTCAAGTGGCACCTTATCACTCTGAGGCCAAACAGAAACTCCTGTTTGACATTCAAAGGCCTTTGAGAGGATCCCTTCCCTACATTTTCAGTCTTTTTTACATCTTACTCCTCCCCAGGCTCCCAAGACCCTCCATCTCCAGCTCTGGGCATTTTCACTATGGGGCTCCCTGACACACCCACTCTCCCACCCCCCCATGCCTGAAATTTCCTCTTCCTTTCCATCCTCTGGCTTTGCTGGCTTCTCAAGTCCGGAGTAATGTTCCACCTTTGGTAAGGTGCCTTTCTCTGTCTTCCTTCATTCTGGGGCCTTCTGTCCATTGATTACTTCCAATTTATTTTGTATAGATCTGTTTTCCTGTTGTCTCTTCCTCCTTGAGAGTAGGGATTGTCTTTTGCATTTTGTGGTAATACCTGACACATAGAAGACACTTCATAAATGCTTGTTGACCTGTTCAAGTTGGTACTTTTTCTCTAACTGATTGCCTTAGAGACTTGCCTAGAAAATGGCTAGGTTAAGTGACTGTCCCAGGATCACATAGCCCTGTCACACACCTATGTCAAAGGTGATACTTGAACTCAGGTCTCCCTGGCTTCAAGGCCATCTCTCTACTATAAAAATATCATTTTACAAGTTGCTTGGGTCAGAGGGTTTTTTGATTTGCCATGTCTCAGCTTGTCTGAACCTCTCTCCAAGTAGACATGCTTATATATTAAGAGACTGACAGATTTTGGCTAGAGAACAGCATGTAGACTGTTTTCTACCATACTTGTATGGAGTTTTACTCAGTCTGCCTTTATCACATTGATAGTTCTGAAGTCTGAAGCCTTACTATGTGCTCCAGAAGTCTTAGGTCAGTTTAGCCACAGAATTCTGACTCTTCCATACTCTTTTCTAAAATCATGAATAAAGTTTGTTTGGAGGTCAAGGGTTAAGAGAACAACAAAAATCTAAAAAACAAAACAAAAGAATCCCTTATCACCCAGAGCTGCTTGCCACAGAGAATCTCTGGGGAGCAAGAAGAAATAGGTCAATATTAAAATGTTTTGTTTCATCTGAAACCAGGGACACTCTGACTGTTGGCTGTTTCTCTCAGGGGTGGATGGGGTTGATTCCAAAGACTGGAACTGAATTATTCCCTCCTCCCCCTTCTTTGGGGTCTTGTCTCCTCCAGGATGTAGAAATGAATTGCTCAGTTCTGAAGTTCACTAACGTAAGGAGAGGTGGATGTGCTCAGACTTCCTAAACCCAACATAGCAAAGGGCCCTCTGGGATTTGCAAACAAATAATGGCTTTGCAGCAGCCACCAGGGAAGTTTCAGCAGCAGCCCCTGGTCCTGACTCCTCCTTTGCTCCAGTGGGCAGTGATGATCTGGCCTCAGTCCCAAAGCCACGAAAATTCTGGGGCACAGGAAGTGGACAGGGGAAAGTTGGGGGAAGTAGGGAGGGCCTAGGTCCTGGGACAGTAGCTGTCCCTGCAAGAGGAGGAACAGACGTAACTGTAGTCATATTCTTGTATTTTTTTTTTTTTTGCTTTGGGGTGTTTTTCTTAGTATTGTCAACATACCCTGTTTGCATGACAACAAGGAAAATATGAAATAAAAGGTTAAGATCAACTAAACTGAAGGGAGGAGGAGATGGGTAGAAAGAAATTCTGAGGGAAAAAGAAAATTAATAATGAAAGGTTTTAACATTTTTTTAAAAAGAAATTTACATCTAAGTGGAACCTCCCACCATCAATGCAGATGGGCAACTTCTGCAATTTATAGTCTTACAAAGTTGCCTGGGGCATTCATTGATTGACAGGTTAAAGGGGTCACAGCCTGTGAATTATCAGAGGTACCCTTTGAATCTGGATTTTCCTGGCCTTTTGTCCACCTCACAGCAAGAGCATTGGTTTTGGAGTCAGAGGACCTGGGTTCAGAGGTTATTTTACTACCTGTGTGACCTTAGGAAAGTCACTGGTCCCTAAAAAAATTAAAAAAATTTTTTTTTTGGAAATTGGGGTTAAGTGATTTACCCAGGGTCACATAGCTAGTAAGTGTCTGAAGCCAGATTTGAACTCAGGCTCTCCTGACTCTAGGGTCAGTGTAAAATCTGTAAAATGAGAAGTTTGAAGCAAATGACCTCTAAGGTCCCATTTGTTTCTAGCCATGATTAGATGATCATGTCAGGGAGAAGCTCCTCAAAGGATATGTTTTTAAGTGAAAAAGATTCAGGTCAATGTCCTCGTATTTTACTTTTTTGGAAATAGCTCTTATTTTTAGCTGAATTTGTGTATGTGTACGGGGGTAGGGTGGGGGAGAGATTCTTGGAGATAACATTTTGTTTATCTTATCACTCCAAAATTGACTCACAGATGAAGAATGTCACATCACTGAGGGGAAATATTTTTTTTTCTTATTTTTTAAAAAAGGTTACTATTGACACCAAGAATGTATCTATTGTTGCACATAGGGCGTTCCTCTGGCTCCCTCAGATGCTTTGGCTTCCAGCTGAGTTCTAGCAAACCATTTTAGAGAGTTAACCATAGACAAAGACGT